>WAAD01012715.1:0-27876 GCA_013389945.1 Fregata magnificens
CTGTTGAAAGGATGCAGTTTGCTTCTGAACTTACACTTCAAAATTCCTCATTTTGGAATCAGCAAAGGCTGAAAGGTTAGAAAGGTAATGAGAAATTAGACTTCACTGGAGACACATCTAGTTCACGGCAACATTTCCAAGAGCAGAAATATCTTGCTGCCTCTGATAAATGAAAGGTAACCTCCTCCCCCATAAGTGAAGAGGACACTAAAAGGAGGCAAATGTTGATTTACTACAAAGGAAAGGTCTGTGAAAACACAACTTTCTCTTCTTATTTTCTTGAGTAGTTAAACCTTTCTTTTTTATTTCTCTAATCTAGCTTCTAATACAGTAGATGGAAAATATTTCACATTGTTTAAGTCATAAACCACTAGTTCAGGTGGATTTGATTACCAATTGCAGGAGGTGGCACATTTCCAACATGCTACCAAGTGAACTTACATGCTTGTTATTGATGAATTCTTCATCTTGTGGAATCTTATAATTTGATTTATGGACTGTTTGGGTTTATAGCTTTTACACTTATGTTCAGGTTTGTTTAGGTTTTGCCTTTTGTACTTTGGCCACTATTTATAAAATCAGAGCTCTGAATAGGATTTGAGTAGCATACCTGCACTCTAACAAGGTTGGGGGAAGGTTCCTGACAGGGCACACACTTTCCACTTGCAACTTGGAAATGCTATGCTTTTGGCAAAAAAGGATTGGAACAGGCAATGAAAAACCAGTTGCTACGTGAAGACTTTTCCCAAGAAAACCACAGCTGTGGAACAAAGCAAACCTCGAAGAAAAAAACCCACCACTGACACCAAACAGCCTAAAAAATGGTATCCTTAATCCTGTGGTTTCTTGGTAAAATCAGTTCTTAAAAAGCCTCACAAAGTGAATGTCAGACCGTTAGATACACCAAATAATTAGCGACGGGACAAACTTTAAAAGAATCGCTATATGATTTAGATCAGTCAAACCCTGGAAAGTCTGTGGGCCTAGAGTAAACCGGAGTAGATTTCACTGAATTCATTGCATCTTCTCAGATTTACTCCAGCTGAGGTCTAGCCCTTTTGTTTATTCAGACATCTTGATGTTTTACATGTCCCTCATCTCTCTCTCTCTCTCCTCTTTCATGCCAAACCAGAATGGTCTCTGCTCTTCTGACCCTGTCATTCCAGTCCTGTGACTCCCAGCTGGTTCAGAGTGAAACCATTTCAGATTTCATCCAGCAAGCATAATTCCTTTTCCCACCACCTCAGAAACTAAGGTAAGATGTGATTTTGCTGGCTAATACACACAAAAAACTTTGCACAGAGAGAATTATCTTCTTATTACTGATAATAACTTTTTGATTGTTATGAGCATATTGATGTTAGAATGCTTCATTCCCTGACTTAAACTAAGGAGGCAGCAGTGAAAGTGTCTGTGTGTACGTGCGCATGGGATAGGATGTGGGAATGCAGGTATTTCTGCTGCAAAACCTGAATAAAGCATTTTATCATAGTCTGAAAATAGCAACTCCAGCTGATAGGCAAAGAGCAAAATAGCAGTCATTCATGACAGGATATTTTCCCAGTGGGAGGACATAGTTAAACATACCACATGCCCTGTCTAAGCTGGATAGCAGGTAAGTTCTGTTATCTGCAGAGCTGAAGTGTTCAGAAAACACTTCTACACAACATACACTGTTCCCATAGCCAAAGTCCCAGTGTGCTGTATTGCTAGAGAGGACAGTGGATGCCCTGCTCTCAGCTGACTCAGCAAGCTGAGAGTGAACTCTGTGCTGAAGTGACTACAGTGTTCCCTGTTTAGGTTGGCAGGGAGTAAGACCAGTCTGCAGTTGAGTCTGCCTCCAATTTTGTGATATTTTTGCATGAATTCTACTTTGAGTTTCTTCTCTAAATGGCAGAATGAAGACTTAGCATAAGCTTGTCTCCTCTAGCATTGTTTATTCTGGGGAAAAAAGGATTCTGTTCCCATACAATCTGCATAGATTCAGCCTATGAGAATGATTTGTCTCATAGAACTGCTATGACGCACTTTTAAGCTGAGTCATTAGGCGCAAGGATAATCATATAGTGAATGTTGATATACTGTCATTCACCATGACATCTAATTTTGATGCTGTCAGTGCTAATACACTGAATATCCAGAATGCTGTTGATACCGCTCAAAGCACAAATGCCTGCTATTGTGATTTGACATTTAAATGGACTGGTGAAGCCTTGATTCCACTGAAATCAAGTAGTCTTGCCACTAATTTCAGCAGAACCAGATTTTTATGCATAATGATGGTAGTTCTTATTATCCTAACATAGACACTTTATTTGCTGTAGGAAATAAAACCATTTAGTTAAAGTGCAGCTGAATGCTTATTGTTACGCTGCAGATGAAAGTAAGACCTCTGTCTATAAAAAACTGTGGTTTTCATCCCTGAAGCCAACGTTGACATTAGAGATTCTCATCCCATTATAGTGGCTTGGCTGCTCACCATCTGCTACAGTACTATGGTTAAGTACTCGAGAGCTCCTACACTCCAGGGAAGAAAACACTTCCAACGAAGACATTTTTATCCCATTACTCTTCTTTCAAATATGACTCGAACATTATATGCAGACAATACAATGACCTTTGGGGCATAGAGGCCAGCACAAATGCTGCACTACAAGCCCAGTTTGTAGTTAATTTTATTGGAAGAATGATAAAATTGTATTGTTTTACATGAATTATGGCAATGAGTTACTCAGTGGTCGAATCTACAGACTAGACATCTTGTACTGGGGCTTGTCGCACAGCCAGCGAAAGCATTATCATCTATTTAACCAGACTTCATTTCCAACATTATTTTCAGGATCATTTTTTCCCTGTGCTAATTAACTGCATTCACAGTTATACCACTATAAAATACTGCTTAATTTATGTTCCTTAATTTTCTTCTCTAAGCATTCCAAACAAGAAAAAATTAGTATATATACAAAGGAGCTTCCATACTTTTTCCTGACACTTTGACAATTAGTTTCTTGCTTTTGAGTTGTATCCAATGCAGTACTTTTAACATCAGTTGTTTGCATTATGACATAAGATCACCTCACATTAAGATCATCTACTCCCTAGCCAAAGACAGTCCCCATCCCGAGAAGTTCACTATCATCTGAGAGGATGGAAAAGAGGCTTCCCATAAAACAAATAAAGACAAAATTTTCAAAGGTAGTCACAGTAAATCAGAGAGCCTGGCACACACACATACCTTTAAGAACTTAACCTTGAATTAGTAGGCCCAACTTCCACAGTGCACATGAGAAGATAAATTTAGAAATGTCACTCTTGTATCAGTTGACCCAAGAGCCATCAGCCTAGTCTCCCTAGATTTAGTCACTATCTCTTCTGTATCTGTTCATATTGGGTATTAGTAAGCTGGCAATTACTCCTTTTGATTTCATTGTGTTAGCTTGTTGCTGGCCTTTCTGAAGCAGTACAAGAGGTAATAAAATAAGACATTGCCTTCCTCCCTGACAATATGAAGTTGGTTCTAAATTTGTGTCTGCACCTTGAGCAATGCAGACGGTGCAGCCTAGGTATGTAGAAGGAACTGAACAAACTGGGAAAGGAATACAAACTCCACTGTATGCTGAAAAGCTGAGCTAGCTGGGCCCATCGGGAAAAGTAAACATCCAAAAGTTGATGAAAAAATACTTGCTTCCTTTTGCTTTTGGAACAAGAGAAGATCCTGATCTGCCTTTGGCATATATCTAACATGATCATGTCTCAATAGTGCAGTCATAGAATGCTCCTCAGATAGGATTTTCAATCTATCTTATAAGACCAGATACTGAGGCCATTTATACACATTGTTACACAGGCAGACTAACTCCTTATTCAAGAAGTAGACATATTAAGGAAATTGCAGCTAACTGTAGAGTCAGTTAAACAAAGATATTCGAATGTGGCCCAAAGTTATCACTAACTATGACGAGGAGGGATTAGGTCAGTCCCTGTATTACAGTACAGGTTTGTCAGAAATAATCTGTAGCACTCAGAGTCGTCTTCTCTTTGGATAGCAATAAGGCAGTTTATCCAGAGATGTTCAATAAAACACACAAATTGATATCTATGCACAAAACCTGACAATCAGACATATGATTCAAAAAGAAAGAAAAAAACTTTTATTACCTTCAAATCAGCACTGAAGAAAACCATGGAAAATTAATAAAAAATTAAAGTCATACAATGTGAGAAGTTACATTTAGAACTGACAGAAAAATCGGTCACCATATAAATTGTTTGTTGGATATTCTCTTTTATTCCTGTTCCTTAGATACCAGTTCTGAAATTCTCTTTTGCATATATTATCTCACGTTTCTCAGAAGGTGCTATGCAAAGTTTCTCTTATTCTCTTCTCTTATTCTTATTCTCTTTCCAGTTTTGAAGTTTGCACTGTTCTGATAAGTCACAGGAGCCGCTGGAAACCTGCCTACCTCCCAGCCCCCTGCTGAAACGATTTCTGTAATTAGACATTTTTCCTATATGGCTGTGTCTCTGGGCTGGCAAAACAAGAAATGGAAAAGGATTGTTTGTACGTTTCTGCACTCTGGGTCTGAGCTAGTAAGAGCCCTCAGAAGCAGGGACACACAGTGTGGAGACTCCCCAAGAGGCTGCATGTAGCCTATTTCTAACAGGGTCACTGCTAAGCTGCACCAAAGCTGAACTAACTGCGCAGAGTTCCTGGGGAATCTCTGCATTGAGATCTCACAATACCTGCATGATGTCTGTTTTCCATTACCTGACCTATCCCAGTTCCCTACTATCCTGAATAATACACCTGACTGCACATATATGATGGATTACTCCATCAGACAAATAAAAATGGAAAAGTAAATAATTCCCCAAAATTCTTCTCAAAGGTTGTTGTACATAGATGCAGGATGCAAAAATTAATATAAAAGACACTGTCGTATCCCAAGTTCACAGGCTACAGCAGGGAAAAAATGTATGTTAATGAAAGATTGTTAGTCATTTTCATATTCTTTCTGAATAATGACAAAAGAAAAAAAATCTGGATAGGAATATAAATGACATCTCTGACAATGCTTGGGAGGTATGTAGTTCACTAGATACTTGAGAGATATATATGCTTTCTGTCAACTTTGTGATGATGGGCTGTCTGAACATGCCTACAGTACGAATAATTGTTCTAGTGCTCTTTCAGCATATATGGGGACAAGGATGCAAACCAGCTGCCCTGTTCATCATCACGCCATTTATCTTCTCACTTCCTCTGAAGGTGCATAGCTGTGGAAGCATTTGATGGAAACAAATTAGATTCTTGTTACCCAATTCAAAGCCTCAGTGCTAAACCTGAATGGTTAATGTCATATGTGAGTTTTTGGAAATGACTATTTCCTCTATGGTCTCAACAGATTTTGTGTGATCTCATAACTCTCTTGCTAGAGTAAATAAAACTTCTTTTTGCTCTTCTTTTCCAGTCTTTCAGGTATCTATTTCAAACATGCACAGGTGTTATGTAAAAAACTATCAAAGGTGGGTCTTATTTGTGGTTTTATCTTCTGGTTAATTCTAAGCATGACTTTTCTGGTCTTCTTTAAAGAGAAAACCTCCTGCAGTTTGGGTACCCCTGACATGTGGCCTGTGTCAGGTCTCTGTGTGCACCAATAGGCTGTACCGGCCATGGCCAGTCTCACCTGGGGCCTCCACCAACACCCTCTGGCCATGGGCCTTTTCAGTCCTTGTCTGAGTTGTATCATAAGCATCCTGTCTCCAGCTCAGCTGGATCTGTTTTGTTGCTGTGGACTTGCCTGGTGATCACTGGACCTGACCTGTGGATTGACTTCTCAGCTTGACCTTGGACCTGCTGCATCACCACGACCTTTTCTGTTGATCTGGACTCCTGGTTGACCCCAGTTATATCCCCAGGCCTGTCTTGTTCACCTCAGTCACGTACTGTGGGACTAAGCCCTGGCTGGTGAGGCCCCTGCCCTGCCTGCTATGTTACCGTGCTTGGCTCCTTGTCCTTTAGGCAGCAGTTGTCCCTTGCTGCTCCCTGGCAGCCTATTCCTCAACCTTTTCTAGCTTCCAGATAGAAAACACAGCTTGAGATCATGGATTTTTTTAAAAATACACTTAACCATAACAACATACTGTGCGATTTAACTCAACGCAGAAGCCTTTGCTTTGAGCCCATTGATACAGCTGTGTGAGAGTACTATTATAGCACCTAGCTGTCCAAAACTTACTTTTCTTTTAATAGCTTGTCTTGTTTTTCCTGGGTAGACTTACTATATGCACCATATTATCCATATAAAATCTTTGCTATTCCAGCCTCTTACTGACAGTGTCTTTGTGGAAGTTTTTGAACTGAAAATGTGAAGATCTTAATTTCTCAGTTTCTACCTATGACACCTAGACAACCCTACCCACTGCCCCTCCACAATGCAGCTGTCACAGACGTTCTCTCAGAAGACGAGAGGCTGCAAAGCTACATATGAGTTTTTTTCAGTTCCAGTTTATTCTATGCCTGAATCATTCTAACTTCTTCAGTTATATGACTGAAGCCAGACTGAAGCCTTAATACATGCCTGAAGTTAAGAATGGTTTTAGCTATTGCCTTCAACAGGGATAGTCCTTAATGCATACTTTTGTGCTTTCCTATATTGGACCCCTACTGATTAAAATGAATTTTTGAAAAGCCAGTCATGGTGGACGATGTTTTAAAATGGAAGCTGTTTAAGATAATTAAAAGAATAATTGCTATAATGAAAATTTAACATGACTGGAAATCACCAAAATTATCACAGCTTTTGTCCATGAGTTTAACTTTCTTCTTTTTTGTTAGTAAAAGCTAAGATGTTAGAGATTTTCCAGCTTTACCATACAGTGGTACATTTTTAGACTTGTGGCTAGACTGAGTGATCTTCAGCAAGCATCTGAGCCCACAGTCTTACATTCTGGTTTCTGTTGATTACCACTGCATCATATCTTCTACAAAGTCATCTTTTTTTCAGTCAGTGCTGGATGGCACTTTCTGAAATGCATGTTAACAGCAACAAAGCAAAAAGAAAAGTAAGTTACATCAGGGCATCACACAATGTTACATAAGATGGCTCCCTCTTAGTTACTAGTTTTATGTCAGTTTTGGTATATGCTCAACTGAAATGTGGAAGACGAGTTAAGGAGCGAAGAATGAATGCTGCTCACCTTCATTAACATTCAATCACGGTTTTTAGCTTCATTATGACATACTCTTGCAAATGGCTGAACAGAGGGAAAAACAGTTGCTGTGTCCACTGTGCCATAAAAACTTGTGTGGCTTTTCCTTATTAATAGGCTCAGAAGATCCCTTTGATGACATACAAGCTTTCTGCTCTGAGCCAAAGTGCTTCTAGGAGAGTTGAAAACAAACATAACTTGTTCTTATTGGATATACCTGTGTACTTCACACACTCATTGTCATTATGAAAATGAATAGGAAATTAATTCCACTGAGTTTGGGGTATATAAGAGCAGTGCCAGTCCGGCAATATGTCAAAACCGGATAAACAGTTTTAGATGAAACAAGACTGTTTATAAATGAAAATTTTTTATTTTATCAGTCTCTTTCAAACAAAACAATTTGGTATAAACAGGCACAAGCCTTAACTATTACATTTTAAATATTAGTATTATTTGAGGGTTAAAATTTAGATAACATTAATTCCACTCTTTAAACAGACTATGGCATAGGTTTAACTATTGGTGAATACACAGCTTGAAGCAGATGTACATTAACTACAGTAGAATTGCATTAATTTTCAACAATTCAGATTCTGGTTTTATTACTTTTCTCACAGAACAAAGCCATTATAATAGCATAAAGGAACTCTGAAACAATGTGTTTCATTAAAAATCTTTTCATATATCCCACTAATTTCTGTGTAGTCACACAACTACATACTCATTTTCCAAATTCTGGTCAGAATAAAGATGACATACAAGTAATTCAAATACCTAGGCCTGAAAACCTCAGGCATAATGAATTGGGAATAGAAGCTGGCTGTCAGTGGAAGGTTAGCATCTTCAGAAATGCTGAGAGTTGTATATCTAATTTGCTTAAATCCCTTAAAAACCTATCTGATTTCAATGAGATGGCTTCTAGCAAATATTCCCAATTTGGTCCTATGTAAAATGTATGGTTTTGCATAGAATAAATCAGTATTTCACATATGACTTTGTATGACAGGAGATTTAACCTGTAACACTTCATACATTTTACATAAACAAGACTTGGCCTTGCACTAGGTTAGAATGATGACTTCAAAAGGAAAGCAGAGCTGAAGACGCTTGTTACAGTCATGACTGTTTTCTTGCACCCTTTCTAAACACTAGCAAAAGATTTTTGAAAGGGCAAATAAATCAGTTTCAGAAGTATCAGTGCTGACAACTTATCCTTTTTCAGAATTACTGCTTTTAAAAAAATTTGCCTAAGGAGGCTTCATGAGAAATCGAAATTATTTTATTAACACTGAAGGATTTACTTGAGGGTAATCCAAAACTAAACATAAGAAGCCTCCAGCATAACATCTTTCCAACTTCCTGTCTTGTCTCAGTAACAGCTCTCAAGTGCCATGAACAAGCCATGTTTAGTTTTTAGGCTGGCAAAATATATGTATTAAATATATATAAAATCTGCCAGTCTGGGATATAGGTTGTATAAGACTGAAGAAAAAGCAATTACCTGAATTAGGGTATATGTGCAGGACAGAAATGTGGTGAATTTCTCTGAGTCTCTGGAGGCTTTTGCATGCAGAGAACTCTAGTAGAAATAACTGAACACAATAATTACGATACAGTAATTCACACCATCCATCGCAGCACCAAATAAAAAATTAAAAAGTAATATATCAAATTATATAAACATAGTGTGATGTGCACTGAGGGCATAATCCATTCATTTCAATTAAGGAAGGATGTTTTATAATCTCTAATGGGGATGAAAGTGAATTATGTTGAAAGTATATCTTGCTTATTTTTGTGTTATGGCTTTCCCTCATAAAAGAAAATGTGAGAAAAAATAAAATATGTTAGAGGAGATGGGAAATTGTTGAGTGGAAGGAGATAATGAAATCAAAAGCAAAAGGACAAGTGTTTAAGGAGGAAGACATTAACGAGGTCAAAAGCTGCCATGAGTGCAGAATTAATAAATGAGAGCCCTAACATTTGTCCATGAAGATAACTCAGTGAATGGAGAGAACTTAGAGGTGATGTGTGATGGAAGAATAGAAAGATGGTACCTGATTAAGAGAATGCCATTATGCTTTTACGATCGAAAAGCTGTAATACTACTTGTGAGGTGCAAGAACCAGGTGGAAATGAGTTCAGTGAATAAGGTGACAGCATATTAGGACAAGGGAAGTTCTTCTCTCATTACTAGTATAAGAGGAAATTTGCAAGGAGAGCGAAGGCATGAAACCTGAGTGCTGGAGGTGGAAAAAGACAATGTTTTCAGCAGTATGAAAAAGGCATATTATAACATACTGGAGAGGGTCCAAAGGAGGGCCAGGAAGATGATCAAAGGACTGGAGAACGTGCCCTGTGATGAAAGGTTTAAGGAGTTAAGGTCTTTTCTCCCTAGAGAAGAGAAGGCTCAGGGGGGACCTCATCACAATATTCCAGTACTTAAAAAGCAGCTACACAAAGGACGAAAGCTCTCTCTTCACAAGGTGCCACATAGAGAAGACAAGGGGCAATGGATACAAGTTGCACTAGGAAAGGATTCGTCTTGATATAAGAAAGGAATTTTTTACACTGAGAACAATCATTCCCTGGAACAACCTCCCCAGGGACGTGGTAGAGTTCCCATCACTGGAGGTTTTCAAGATGCGATTGGACGGGGTGCTAGATAATCTCATCTAGGCTTCCCTTCCCACGAAAGGTTGGACCAGATGATCTTTCAAGGTCCCTTCCAACCTGGGCTGTTCTATGATTCTATGAACATCTTTACTAGGATTTACAGACTTTACAATGATGCAGGCCCCCTATGAAATTCAGATGCTCAACTGTGTAAACAGATTCCAAAGAGTCACCTATGCCATCAGATTCAACAAGCAGTAACTGGAGTACTTTGATGGAGATATGAGGAAGAAATTGAAAACATGAGAATCAGTAACAGAAGCTTTCTCTTGGTTCCCTCCATTGTCTTATGAAACTGACCAGCACTGAATTTCCTTTTTAGATTGTGGGCAAGCCTGCACAGATGATACACACTAGCAGTGGCTTTCACTGCAAGCTGCCAACCACTGGAATCGCCTGTAAGTAAACACAAGTAGCAGCAGTAAAATCTTGCTAAGCAAGCTCATACAAAAGTGTCATCGTCATCTTCATCATTTGACATCTCAACAAAAGGCATTGGCAACACTGAAATAGCCGGTTTTATAAAATTGAGATTTAGAGATGAGCTATCTTTATTTGAATGCAGTAATTGCATGGTATTTTAAAAGAGCTTTTTTTTATTTTACCAAAATGCATAGTCCACATTTTTCTTACATGCTGTTATGCGAAGATGGCACTTAGCTTTTCTAATAGTCAAACATGGCTTTGCAGAACAGAACATTGTTAACAGTTAAAAATGGTGATTAGAAAAAACCAGACGGAAGAATTTTAGAATATTTTAAAATGTGGCCTCTCTGTGGTATGTATTTTTATACTATGTTTTAAGGTCTCAAGTAATAGAAAAATCATACAAAGATAATATAAGTAATCTGAAATCCACTACATGCAGTTCTATTTTAACTCGGCAATTCACACCAAATTCTTTCACTGGACTAAGAATGAATTCAGGAAAATAAATATCCAAGGAGAAATATGGATTCAATTGTCATTGCTGTTACATTGCTAAAATAAAACAGCTGTGATCACACACTCAGATAAAGCCATTGTTCAACAAATATTTTTATTAAACATCTCTGTGGTGAAGATGAGTCCAGCTCCCCAAGAATACAGCAGACTGCTTCCTGGACCACCCATTGTTCCCTAGGTAAAACAATTCATCCAGCTGCTAGGGGGTGGGGGGGAACTTGATCAGACACACTGGACAGTATGGCAGTTATGGAGAAACTCATGTTTGCTCACTGATATATTAAACTATAACAACTGTATTTTAACATTCAAGCAAATAGACCACAATCTTTTTTCAAATCATTAACTTGACCACTAGCTAATGACAGCAACGGTGTTTCTTAAATGGCACCTTCCCAAAAATAACAATGACCTGTGTAGCCCACAGGAGAGAAGTCTCAGAAAACTAAGGTCAGCTGATTAAAGCAGACGGTGGGGGAAAAGCAGGCACATAGGAAGGTCAGAGGTACAACAGGAGCAGTCAGGAAAATAAATTGGCCATGGTCATACAGCAAATAAACTGTGTGTCAGAGCTGTGAATAAAATCCAGAAGTCCTGATTCCTTGTCTCTCTGCTCTATTGCCCCAGTCCTAACCAGATCCTCTCTCAACATGACTTTCTAATATAGACGGTCCAGGAGAATGAAACATTTTTCCTATCTACAGAACAAATGTAGCAAAAGGTATATAAAGGTTTCCTTCACACAGTCACTCCACCATTTATGTTATGTTATAGCCGGAAAGACTTTGTTAATAAATATTGTACATTTCCTCCAGGTCAGCAATCAGAATGTCTGAGTCTGCAGAATTTGTCAGTTGTCTATTTAAGAATTGGTGTCAGGGTATTTTCAAGAATTATTCAAACTTAAATCTGAGTCACCTTTTACAGGGATATAGAACCTTCAAGTTCTGCATCAGTCTGTGTTTGCTAGATGTTGGGGGTATTAGAGGAGTCATAAAAGCAGAAGACCTTTTCAAGCACAACATTTATAAATATCCAATATTGGTCAAGACTTAGATCACTTTTCTGTTTCAGTAAAATAATAAAAATCTCATATTCAGAACAGAGAGAATATAGCCAAGGAAAGTATGAAGGTTCATACTCATGAGATTTTCTATGTAGAAGAGCTACATAATCTACAGGAGTAGATATGATAAAGACTTAAAATTGTGAAATTGTTTCTAATTTCTAATTGTAAGCATGCACTGTTTACCATCGGATGTGCGGTGTGGTTCTTCCAAACAGCCTTTTAGCAAACCAGTTAAGCAGCTGGTCCTATCGTCTAAGACTTAAAAGTGCCAAACAAAAAACAGATTTAGGATGGGCTCCAAATTATTGAAGTCAAGCCATTTTGAAGTGTATTAATCAGGTTTCCTAATAACACATCAGTCACTGAATACAAGTGCTCAGTTTTAATTTAAGGCTTTATCAGCCACTTGGAACATGGAGCCCATGGGTCAGGTGTTTAGAGGTGCAAATCAGTGCAGTTTTCCTGTAATCCACAATTATACAAGTTCAGAACTGATCTAAATATTTAAGATGCCTGTTTTAAATTACCTGATTGTATTTGTATTTCGGTGAGATATCTGTATACTTATTAATTGAACACAGAGTTTCTTAGTCTAGAAAGTTTGCTTCATAAAATGTAGGTTTTTCTTCCCCTTTGGCAAGTATTGTCTTCCATGGTAAAGGCCTCCCTCTAGTGGACACTTTATCTGAGGTTTTATTTGTAAGGTTTTAGTAATTTAATGGAACAGTTGTACAATACATCCAATATCATGTATTTGCTTTCTAATTTAAAATAATTAACAGGAAATGCCTGACAGGACTTAATTAGTGGCTATACAATGTTTCTTGAGGACCTTTAAAACTCTTGCAGCAGTCTCAAGACCAGTTACTTCAAACTGCAATAGAATGTAAAACTGTTTAACAAACTTAGGTATGTAAACAGATATGTAAACAGCAAAATCATGTCCTGAAAAAACTAATTATTGATTCAGTAGTTCAGGGAAGAGATACAAGGACAATAGTAGTGTTGTTCTATATTGACTGGCTGCTGTTTTACCCAGCTACCAGTGCTGATCTAATTAATCTCCAGTCTGTATGGGCTACGCTTACTGGCTCTTTCAGTATCCTGTTATTTAGAGGAGGGCAATAGATTGATACCCGACTTGCTTGGTGCCCTGGTTTCCTCAAAACATTTAACTTTAAAAAGATGCACTTGAGGCTCCTATATGGAACAAGTATGTACACACTTAAACTTTTTTGTTCTTTCCTATGGGAGTATGATCTCATAATTTACAACTGAGAAACCATCTAAGGATGCCAACTGGCTACATTCTATTTTCATTATTCAGCAATGACAAAGGGCTGTCTTAGCATGAACGTTTCACCTGTGAATTTTTCTTTCTTCAGAATGTGACAATAAAAACATTCATTGTAGCAGTAACTTTCATAATGCAAATCTCAGTCCACTAGTAATTGCGACCACTAACACATTTATTGGATTTTCAAGTACTTGCCAGCTGATAGTGGTATGTGGTTACTATTACAGTTTTATGGAATTTACTGAGAATCCTAAATTCATTCAAACAAATATGACCTGGGAAGCAGTTTTCTGAGTTTCAGATAGACTAAGCAGAGGCTTCTTGAACCAGCTTAAAGTTTAATGGAAGTGTATGTTTTTCCCAACACTAACCTTTTCTATTCCAAGTCTCCCAGAGTTCCAAAATCTACTTTTTTTCCCCACATGGGCTGTTGACCTGACTATTTCTCATTAATCCTTTCATAAAATTTTGGAGGCCATATGGTAGCCTGTCTGACGTTTTCCATCTATGGGGATTTTAGTAAATACACCTATTTTCCTGGTTCAATTAGAGGAATCTCATTCCAGCTGAACAGATGTCCACATCATGAAGCAACGTCACAACAGTCTCTTTTGTTGTCAGTTTCTCTAAAGAGAAACCAGTACTTGTTAAGAAAATTTAATAATAATATAACTATATAATACATGCTTATATATGCATGCACCTCTTATGAATGTAATTCTTCTGCTCTTTCTAAACATGGACTCTAGTCGAAAAGTCATTGCTCATTTGTAGCCCAGACAATACTCCCAATGCAGTAAAAACTCAGAAATAAAGTCAGTGGGAGGGACCTTCGGCAATCCTTTTCTGAAATGGAATTAAACAGGACTTTAGAACTGGGCCTGGTTCAAATCAGATCAAACAGTATGGTGCCTAAAGGAGACACAAAGATTTGCAAGGTCCAGTGTATAATTTATAAAAATGTGAGCAATGTGGAATCAAACTTGCTTCAAGTAACGACTTCAGGGATTTATAAAAGTAATTTACATAACAGAGGTGGTCTTCTAATAGACAGAACCAAAGCATACATATTACACTTGAGAATATTTTAAGGTGGCCTGTTCAGAGAGAAGGCTGCCTAGTATGTGTGATCTGCAGTCAAGGTTTCCCTACACAGATTAAGCACGCAAAAAATGACATAATATAAAGAACAGAGTATTTAAAAAAGGGCAGAGCTAAGTCAGGTGCTACAAATCATATCAGATATGCACACAATATTTATTTCTTCACTGTAATTTCAGTAACTGTGCTCAGTTAGACTGCTGGAAATTGTAAACTGAGATAGTGCCAATAATTAGCCCCTTCATTTGAATGAGATTTAAAACAAGTCGTCTCACCCATACTGTTGATTTTAGCAAAACTACACCAAATTCTGTTTAAATGTGGAAAACTACAAGAGAATCAACAAACAAATGTGAAACCTACACATCTTTTTTTTCTGTAAATAATTAGAAAAAACCAAGTTATTTAAATTCTAGAACCAGTCATATAAAGCTGTAGGTGTGATATACGGACAATCGGTATGAGCGATGTTGCAGCACTTAGTATTCTATCATGGCATCATCCTCTCAGGGCTCTCTAGACCACCAACATCCTTTCAGGACAGTGAAATTACACTGGGTTGAAAAGCTCAGGAGAAGGGAAACATACAAACTAGTCTGGGAGTCTGCTCCTTTTCTTTCTCTTGCTTTATCCACAGGCACCTATAAAGGCAATGTAGGTTTGCATGAGTTCCTCAACAGTGCTGCTGTTCACCTTCATTTTGGCCCCTGAGAATAAGGAAGGGAGAGTATCTCTGCTCAAACAATAGCCATCACTGTTTACATGTATGGTTTTTGTTAATGTTTCCTTTCAAAGGAGGATTTTGTTGAGGAAATTCTCCAGGTTTTTGAACACAAGTTAGTACCAACTACAAAGGAGTGCCTTACACTAGGAATTAGAAAAGCAAGGCTTTTCACAAGATAGGGAGCTCACATATGTAAGGCAGGGAATACGATAGGGAATTCATAGAAGGAAGGTATTGCTAACTGCATGAAATAGGGGCCAAGTAGCCTCAAGGCATTAATAGTTCCCAAATAGTACTACTATTTAATGTATCACTGAAAGTTGTGGATATGCCTGTTAATCCACTTGGAAGAGCATTTCCGCATTATCCCAAGCGTTATCAGCCATGATTTGAAGAGCATCTGCAAGATTACAAAGAAACGAGAAAAATCTTTCATTAATGTGCCCTCTCCCCAAGAAGAGACTAAACTAGTCAAATTAATAAAATGTACCCAATCTGGTAAGAACATTCTGTAACATGTTGTATGCAAGCTGGCTTTAGCTCATTTTGTTAGTAGGATTAATTTTTAGAAATCTAAGACTTTCATGTTAATCCCAGATAATAGTGCAGTTTGGTACACTAAAATAATCAGATTACAGTGAACGTCAATGAGATTTGATTTTAAATGATGTGGAGCATGTTACTGGAACTATCACCGCCTCATTTTATGAAAGGATGAACCGGAAGAATGTCAGACAGGATTCACCATGTCCCAACAGCTGCAGACCTCTGCTTCAAGTCATCTTTAAAAATATGGCTTTGTTTATTCAAATACCTATTTTTGACAGCAAGTTAGCACCAGAATTTTAAAAAGATGTGGACTTTATCACAACAATGGATGGGCAAATATCGTGTACGAAACTGGTATATAAAATTACCTTCTACACATACGCCACTCAATTACCATCTGCTACAACCAAATACCTGATTTGTGTTTTCAATAAAAAAACCCACTAGCCTACCTAAACCTTCCCACTAATTTGATTCATGTGCTTCCTTTTTGCATCTCCCTTGTTCCCCATACCTCTATTCTGATTAGCAGCAGGGCTAATGCCCATTTTATTTCTGGTTAATCTGATTAAGTAAGAACCTGGGATTGTGATGTCACTGCATTAGTAGAAGGAAGTAACGCTTCCTGTAGGAAGGATAGCAATTTTGACCTTTTAGAAGCAGGTCATGATCTGACTGCAGGATGAAAATAGAGCAAGACAAACTGCAGTAATAATACCAACTCATTCTCTGATAGCATAGTTCAAAGTAAGATTATGGCTCATGGACTGCAGGTAAGGAAGTGTAACGTACTTGTATTTGGTTATTTGATTGAAGGGAGCTTTGGGTGTGGGGAACAGGTTAGCATCAGCAAAAATAGTAGAACATTAGAAATACTGACTAATGAAAGGCCTTGTTTCTTATCTTTACTCAGGAGAAAAACTGGCTTTCAGAACAGAGGCATCTTAATAGACTCAATTTTTTTACAAACTTATAACATTATTTGACTATAATATAGCTATATTCATATTCTTTCATTCTGTGCTGATGAAACAATACTTATTTATGAATCTCTTTATTGTACATAAATGCTGTAGTTCATTTTGTTGTTTTTTTCCCCCTTAAGCTCAGAAACCTACATCAGTAAATGAACAACAGATGAGACTGAATCTAAATTAAACAACTAATTCCTCAAGTTATAAGCTTGTGATTTAAAAATTTAATGACTTTGTGTGATAGTTTAGTAGATTGCTTTATTATAATGGGATGCTGCTGTATTATTTAGCAAGTGCCACAATACAAATGCTTTTATGAGCCTGTAAGGTATATGCAGCATGTTGCTATGGTGATGTGGTGCTCAAACTGATGCAATCCTTAAGGTTCTGTTCATGAACCTTTCAGCAGACCTTAAAAAATGCTTCACACGTAGCAACAAACAAGACATTAATGTAGCAGACATTGTTTGCACAAAATAGTCTCAATGAGCATAGTTGCTAACCAAATAAAAGATACTAAACTGCACTGTTGGAGTAGCTATAAGCTATGCACACCTGTACGCTGCAAGATTACCTTTATTCATTAGTTACATTAACATGGACAAAGCTCATCCCTCACTTGAGCTGAACCAGTTGTGATGCCTCTCATCAAATGCAGCAGGAAGCTAAATTCATTGGCAACAAGGCTGAACTTCAACTCACTGTGCAGGTGAAAGCCCATATTTTAACTGCAAAAGCAAATCGTAAGGCTGAAGTCCATTAAATATGGCTGGGCAGAGAGTGGATTGAGAGCAGCCCTGAGGGGCTTGGGGGCGTTGGCTGATGAGAAGTTCAACATGAGCTGACAATGTGCACTTGCAGCCCAGAAAGCCAACTGTATCCTGGGCTGCATTAAAAGAAGTGTGACCAGTAGGTTGAGGGAGGTGATTCTCCCCCTCTACTCCACTCTGGTGAGACCCCACCTGGAGTACTGCATCCAGCTCTGAAGCCCCCAACATAAGAAGGACATGGACCTGTTGGAGCGAGTCCAGAGGAGGGCCACGAAGATAATCAGAGGGCTGGAGCACCTCTCCTATGAAGACAGGCTGAGAGACTTAGGGTTGTTCAGCCTGGAGAAGGCTCCAGGGAGACCTTATAGCAGCCTTCCAGTACCTGAAGGGGGCCTACAAGAAAGCTGGAGAGGGACTTTTTACAAGGGCATGTAGTGATAGGACAAGGGATAATGGCTTTAAACTGAAAGAGGGTAGATTTAGATTAGGAAGAAATTCTTCACTATGAGGGTGGTGAGGCACTGGCACAGGTTGCCCGGAGAAGCTGTGGATGCCCCATCCCTGGAAGTGTTCAAGGACAGGTTGGATGGGGCTTTGAGCAATGTAGTCTAGTGGAAGGTGTCCCTGCCCATGGCAGGGGGTTGGAACTAGATGATCTTTAAGGTTCCTTCCAACCCAAACCATTCTGTGATTGGGCAATAGAAAAACTGCTGAAGTGACAGGTAGCGTAGTCATTGCATTTAACTAGCAGTTACGCAGAATGCAAGAGATGGGAATCTTGGAAAAAACCCCAAACAACAAAACAACTACAGTACTTTTTAAATTATCATGTCAGTGACTATCCTTAAAGGTGCTTTTTCTGTATTCCAAATGAAAATGATGCTTATATGTTCCAGTAGTCTCAAATAAACACTGTCTTTTACTTTTGACCAATGCTTCTAATTATGTCCTATTGTCACTGCTTCTTGTTGACAGAATCCCAGATCCTGTATGTGTATTCTGTCTGTCACCACTAGCAACCTCACACAGGCAGAAATTAGCCCATTTCAAACTGGCCAACTCGGTTAATATAACACTCAAACAACAATAAGCAGTTCTGCACTGCATTAAAGTCTGCTTATAGATGCTACTGTTTAGCCTCATCTACAGCTGATACCAGTGTAACTGCCAGTATCTCTTCCAAGATTAATAAACCATGAACAAACTTAATTTGAAAACAATCCTTCACCTAAGCTTTCACTTTGCTGACTTCAGCCATGAAGAAAATAGTAACTAAACCAGGCAAAATTGTACTGCTGACACTCTACAGTGCTCAACTGCAAGGCTACTCTGTAAGTCTAACTTGGAACAATCAAGGCCTATCAATTTTGAGTACTTCCAGAATACAGTTAGTTCAGCCAAGATGAGATTCTATATGTGTTGCCTTGAACTACGATAATCTGTTCTTTGAAATTATTGTTAACACCTGCCTCTCTAGTTTTATCCTTAAATTAAGTGGCCAATTTCAAATAAATGGCAGTAATTGGTTATCTCATTTTTGTGGCTGCTGTGAGTTTTGCAAGTAATAACCTACTCCTGTTCCCTACAGTCCATTTTTCCTCTCTTCCTAAGCACTCATCTCTCCTATGCCAAAAAAGGAGAATTAAAAACAACTCAACTGTCTTAAGAGTTTGCAGGTGTTAACTTGTTTGTTAGCAATGCTTTATGCTATTATTGCCTAGTTCATAGCGCTATGCTGTCCATTACCAAGCTACCAAAGCCTTGGTTTTGAGGCCTGTTTAGTAAAATCAAAGGATGCTTCACAGTCGGTACAGGGGTGTTATATATGCCAAGTCTGAGGGGGAAAAAGATTTACAGTCTCAGTAAGAATACTGAGTAAAGCCACACCTTTAAAACTCTGCCTTCTACCAAAGCAGTTGTCTACTTCGTTGCTCAATAAACAGACTATATGCTATTAGGAACATATGCTCCACCAAAGAAATCTGCACAGTGCAGCACTCTTATATTTTGAATTATACTGTATTGAGTCCTGTTGAAAGCAACTGCTGTGTAGTTAACCTATTTTGCGCTAGTGAAGCTTTGAGCCAGCTTTGAATTTTTCTTTCAATTAGTTCTGTATTTTTGAACAATTACAGGGCAATATTACACAATCTCACTAATTTGAGTATTTTCTTAACTTATTTCTAATACTTACATATTAGTCCTCTTACTCCCAATTGTTTCTACCTCATTACATTTTTTTCTTGCCTGCTTTTGTACCTCCACTTCATAAATGAAAAAAGACCAAAGCATCCATTATGGTCTTGAAGGGTGGTAGAATCCAAAGACAGACCCCAACTTTGGGGTCAAAAGACTAGTCAGAAGAGAAGCCCAAATGGAGAAACTTCTAGACATCCAGACACCTCTGGGTGCAACAGCCTGCAGCCAGCATGTTGAAAAAAGAACTGCAATTCTAAATCCTGATAGCAAAAGGGTTAAGGCCCTGATCTGTGGGAAGTAGCTATGGCCTCTCCCCAACCATGCTGAGGAGCAATCTGCTAGCAGGGCAAACAGTACAACGAGCTGAACTGCAGCTCAGCAGGTCTCTGGTTCCCACCTATGGGCACCCTCTGCAGCTTCTCCTCTTCCCACTACCACCTCAAAGCTTCTCCTTTGGGGTAAGTCATCTCCCCATCCTCTGAGACAGCTGATGGTTGGTATGTGCTTACCTCTGTCAAAAGTTCAGTTGTGAATTCACACTTAGGAGATAGAGTTTTCTCTTTTACACAATGGAAAATGATGTCAAGGTAATGCAGCATCCTAAAGTCACCTGCTGACTGGAGATCAAGCTGTAATCCCAATCTACTTGCCTTAAATTTTAATTTTTGCTTGTCTACCACAGGAGCAAGCTACTGCACTCTGCAGAAGAGGAAATGGAGAATACAGGGGGATTTTTTTGTTGTTGGTTGGGGTTTTTTATGAGTTGATGATGGTTGAGAATTTCTCTTATAATGAGTATGGTGAAGTAGTTATCTATCCATTCACATCTCAGAGAAGCATAGTAACTTCTGAATTATCAGACAGATTATGAATTGTTCTATCAGAAGGTTCAAAAACTCTCAGATATATTTTTATTTTGACACATTATTGGGTGTGGGGTGGGGGTGGGGAGAGAAGCCTTTCTCTGCATTATCAGAGACTGGAAGGTTTTTTCCTGTGTGGCTCTGTCTCTACTCTTAGAGCTATTTCCCTTTCATTTGCAGATAAGAGATGAAGAAAGTGGCTATAATAAAAATCTATTTTGCATTCCTAAGCATTATGAAGAAGATTTAGAAAGAGTCTTCATTCCTCATGGACTCATCCTGGACAGGTATGAGGGTAATCAACAAAGAGTAGTGATAGCGATGCCAATGATCCATTTCCCTCCAAATGAAAAGACTGATGCCCCACCCTGCATAGCCCATGAGAAACATGAAAATCCTGCAGCTGTAACACTTGTGTTCTGGAGTTTAATACAAGAGGAGTTTTATGGAGAGGATTCCTCTACAACCCCAGTTAAGTTTCCATGTTATCTCAAATATCTTTAAGCTTTCCTATCCTGCATTGTTTAGATATATGGATTAAATCAACAGTATGTCAAGTGGAGTATGCATCATCTTGTGAACTGCAAATATGTAACTAACTTTCTTATGTCTTAATGTGGTCACAATTTGCTGGTTCTAAAAACTTAACAGCAAGATCAGAATTTTAACTTGGTCATTGCTTAATATATGGACAAACAAATATGATATACAAAACACTTTACAGGATTTGTTTTTTTTTTCTTCCAGGACAGAACGTTTGGCTAGAGATATCATGCAAGATATGGGAAGCCATCACATTGTTGCACTCTGTGTCCTTAAAGGAGGCTATAAATTCTTTGCTGATTTGCTGGACCATATAAAAGCACTAAATCAAAATGGTGATAAATCTGTGCCTATTACTGTGGATTTTGTTAAAATAAAAAGCTACTGCGTAAGCAACTTTCTTTTCTTTGGAAAATTGACTCTCCCCATAGATTGACATTCTGAATACTGGTAGTTTACATGAAAACTCCACAAAAATTGAGTTTATGCATATATCCTGTTCTCAGCAACTCAATTTATTACATACTGAAAAGCAACTGATTTACCCATCTGCCCCAACGATCAGATGGATATTGTATATTCACTGGCATGAACATATAGCAGAACACTTAACATGACAAAGCCAAGGTCAGGTCTCCAACGTCCTCCTCTCCAGCGCAAAGCTTCCATACAGGTTCTACCCTGTCTTTACCTTGGCACCCTTTGGTGGGAGGGAGTATGGAGAGGAGCTTAGCATCAGAGACTTGCTTATTGTCTCTCTCTGCATTATTTTTTATTCCCATAGATAATATTAGAGAGACTTGTTTTCATAATCTGTGTGTTGGGGAACAGGTATCTTTTGCCTGAACCAATCGTAGTTGGCCTGAGCCAACTACTGTAAAGCAATGACTTATGCTATTTTTTTCTGTTTTATCTTCTCCCCTCTTTGAAGGCTAGAGCTCTGTGCACTGATCAAAATTTACCCCAGGCTAAATACAACAGTTTACAATATCCTATAAATTTTTCATGAAATTCTAAAAGAAATCTGTGGTAACAAAAATAGCTGAAAGCAATGGTGTCTATTCCACAAATATGGGTGTACTCTTTTTCCATGCAAACGTGTCTGCACTATACTTTACTCTCTCCTCTTGCTCTCAGCTACTTAAAAGCTGTTCTACTGAAGGAGTGCTGTGTAAAGTTTGCAAGTGTCACTTCATAGGCAAAAAGCAAGAGCAGCACAACGTTCACACATGTACAAGATAACTTCTGAGCATGTTTTATGTGACTTCCCTCTCTTCTTTCTCCTTCTAGAATGATTCACCTACAGAAAAAATCAGTATTGTTGGCGAGGAACTGTCTACATTAAGTGGGAAGGTATGAATTAGCATCTTCAGCTTTTAAGGGGAGAGAACAGTTTTTGTGTATCTTCCAGGTAGTCCATCTTTATTAAGATTTCGATACTACATGTTTACAGCCACTTAACACTGGTTTAAAATGCCACGCTTTGAAACAGTAATTCCCACTGATCTCAGTGGAAACTTAATGCAATCAGTACCGAATGCTTCTAAAGATCCTATTCCACATTTTATCCCACAGTCCCCAGAAATGACCCATCTTAAACTGACTCATGCAGTATGGTTCTAGAATGCTATTGCTATACACAGAATAATATACAAAACCTGACATAGGTGGCTCTTTCACAATATTTTATACTTCCATAAATACTTAGAGAAAGCACTAAAATAAGTAGTTAAGAGACAAGCTCCTTTGAAAATCAACTGCAACTTACTTGTAACTGAAGTTTGTAGTGCAAACTTTTCCAAGCTGTATAATTCACTGAATATTGCCATGTAAATATTTTCTTTTCTTTCTCTCCCTACATGACCTTTTCCAGAATGTGTTAGTAGTAGAGGTAAGTAAAGATTGGAGGCGGGGGGGCAGGGGGAGGGAATGACAGGAACTTTTTTCTTCCCGTTTTGCAAGTTAATACCTATTGTATATAAAACAACAATTAATTATGTTACTGTGCTGCCAGTGTTGCTGACTGGGTTTTATGCTTTAAATTAATCCACTAGCAGCCTGGTTTTTCTTTCAGACTCAGAGGATAATTTATTTTTTTCTCTCTTTAAGGACATTATTGAGACTGGTAGAACAATGAAAGCGCTACTTTCAAAACTAAAAGACAACGAACCAAAGATGGTAAAAGTTGTAAGGTATAATGATATAGCGGTCACTTACTAATGTATTGTAACATGAAGATATAGCAAAATCATGTAGGTGATTAGTCAGTGTATGCTGCTGGGTGTTTGTTTGGTTTTGTTTGGTTTGAAGTTTGGGGGAAGAGGAAGTAAAAGCAGGAAGCAATCCTTATCCAGCTGATGAAAAACTAAGTATTTATTAAACTGGGAAATTTACATATGCACTACCACCTTCATTGTTAAAATGAATAAAAAAGGTTTCCTGGCTCTTTTTGCATAGTCCATAAAGTCTGATGGATTTCCTCTTTCTTACCTCCTTACGTTTGAATGAAATTCAGCTCTTTCCATAGGTTTCCTAACACCTTCTCAGCTGCCTAAATACTAGAATGACAATACTCAGAATTTCTTTTAATATCCTCAGTCATACAGGTTTTCAGAATCTAAGAGTTTGTCAGCACTTGCAAGATGACTTCAAGTGGCATTCTAGATCTGCTTTTAGATGATCTCTAAAAGGAATTTTTTTGGAATATCCCTGTCTCTGTCAAGTAAACACGATGCTTTGTAAAAACACTTCTTGTGTTTACTTTACCAGTTATGCTCCTCCCAGTGACTGTCCAGGAGGTTCTCAGTTTCTTCAGAAGTGCACAGGAAAAGCAAGAGTGGATATGACTTTGTGGAAGAAATCGTAGTGACGTTGCACAGCTTGTCCTCTTTTCCCTCCCTCCCCGCTAAAATCTTTACATGCCACTTGAACTTGCTTACCTGTCTGTGCTATTCTAGTTTGTTGATACATTGCTACACGAAAAGACAGTGATTTGGGATACAGAACTGAAGAGAACTAAATGTAAAACAGTAGTCATTTGGACCTTCAGAACAAACCTAGATCAGAGCCTTCGCTTCTTCCTCAATTATAGGGCTGAACGCTACTTTTTTTCTGTTACAATAATCTCATTGTTTTAATTTAACTGCACGATTGTAGAAGCTTATGGGGAGGGGTGGGAGAAGTGAAGTATGCAGCTTAGAGCAAGACACATTTTAAAAAACATAACCTTCTCTGCTCTGCCTTACAGCCTGCTCGTTAAAAGGACACGTCAAAGTCCAGGTTACAGACCAGACTGTAAGTATTGTGTTTTTCTGGTTGTCCAAAATACGAACTCATAATTTCACTTCATGCAGTAAGTCTGAAAACTGGCATAACATTTTCAGGAAGGCCAAGAGAAATGGGGAGAAAATACATAAAAATTTGTACACTGACAACCAGCTATCCCATGCTGAAACCTCATGACCACCACCTTTTTTTTTCCCCGGTTGGTCTGAGTGCAGGTTTGGCTATTTGTTACCAGATACCAGAAATGGAATCAAACCTCAACTTTGTGTTGCTTGGCTTTGACCCTAAAAGCCATTTGTTTTGACTCTGCATTAAACTTGCCTTGTTTTCAAACTGAAAATATCTACTGAGTTACAGTGCACCTACTTTTACACAAGTAAAGTCTCTCCCTCTCCGAGGACTACCTCATAAGTAAGTTTTAAATAATTATCTTGTTCTTAAAATGCATTCTTTTAACATTTTAATTGTACTACTAACTGATGGGGATGGTATAGATTCTAACCTTTGTCATCAATTTATGGCTCTGATTCTTAAAGAAGCATGCTAAGTACCTTGAAAGCCAGATGATCATAGAATCATAGAATCATTAAGGTTGGAAAACACCTCTAAGGTCATCAAGTCCAACCATCAACCCAACACCACCATGCCTCATAAACCATGTCCGGAAGTGCCACATCTACACATTTTTTGAACACCTCCAAGGATGGTGACTCCACCACCTCTCTGGGCAGCCTGTTCCAATGCTTAACCACTCTTTCCATGAAGAAATTTTTCCTAATATCCAATCTAAACCTCCCCTGGCACAACTTGAGGACATTTCCTCTCGTCCTATCGCTAGTTACCTCGGAGAAGAGACCAACACCCACCTCACTACAACCTCCTTTCAGGTAGTTGTAGAGAACGATAAGGTCTCCCCTCAGCCTCCTCTTCTCCGACTAAACAATCCCAGTTCCCTCAGCTGCTCCTCATAACACTTGTTCTCCAGACCCTTCACCAGCTTCGTTGCCCTTCTCTGGACACGCTCCAGCACCTCAGTGTCCTTCTTGTACTGAGGGGCTCAAAACTGAACACAGCGTGCGGCCTCACCAGTGCCGAGTACAGGGGCACGATCACTTCCCTGATCCCTGATGATGTATTTGTTAGGTATTACTCTTAAATAGCTGAAGTACATGTTGAATACAAACTGTGTACTTAAAAGCTATTTACACCATCCAAGTATAAAAAGAATTGTATTTTGTTACAGATATAGGCTTCGAAATTCCAGATAAATTTGTGGTTGGATATGCTCTTGATTATAATGAATACTTCAGAGATCTAAACGTAAGTACATACATTTGTGCTTCGACTGTTACATATATGACTGTTACCACAGGTAACCAGCAAGAATAATAGCTTATTCTAGGAGCTTCTCAACAATTAACAAAACCTCAAATCTGACTAGAAACTTCCATTAAAAGGGCAAAAACATTATTAACGTCCCAAGCTGATAATTCAATGTAAATGCACTCATTTATGCCTTACCTTTTTATGAATCTACTTTGCAAGTCTCGTGGCCCAGCTGTGCTGTACAGTATTCTGAATCTTCTAGGCTGGCTGGCAGCATACAATCTGCTGGCCCCATCTGAAAATAAAGTCACTTGTAATTTGGCTTTGATTTGAGGTTTGTCTGTCTGACCGAAATCCTATGTGGCTCGTTTTTAGCCAAGTCTTTAAGATGGCTGTGTGTGGAGTGTGTCTGAAGGTTTTTTCTACACTGTATAACATGTCCACCAAGATCTTTTTTCCTTTGTTCCATTATAGTCTCCTTAGGCTGCACTGAGTAGTAGATTTGGAAAGAGCATAACTGATAGAAAGAGCTGATCTTTCTTTCCCTCAGTTTTCAAAAGCACTTTCTTTTATCTGGTTAAGTGGAAAAGCTTTTCCCTTGAAAGTCTTTTAAATAAGGCAAACCTGTTCTGTTGAAGACACATAATGGATCTATGCTATTGCAAAGCAGTATGAAGAAGGATACAATAACTGAACAAACATGACCTCCTCAGAATATACAAATCTATAAATTACAGATGAGCTTGGAAGCAATATTAACATCTCAATTTTACTGCAAGTCGTAAAACTTGCAACCAAACTCGCAAAGATTACTGTTCTGGTGTGTTTTCTTTACAGTGCTAGGAATACAACTGAAAATCATTCTTGCATTTTCTTTGAAGGTAAGGACTGCCTAAAATTGTACTACTTTTTTTTTTTTTTTTTTTTTTTTTTTAGCACATCTGCATTCTGAAAGAGAAAGCCAAAGAGAAATACAGAATCTGATAACATCAGTCTTCTGGAACAAGAGTTCAGTGGCATGTACAGCTGTGTGGATGAATAATAATATTTAATCTACTAATTCTGCTCTTCACTGAAGAACCACAACATTTTCTAATGTATTTTTCCTATAATGATTATGTAAAACAGCTTAAAGGTGAATGAGTTCTGTTCGAGTTTCAGTGAAACCTGGACAGAACACTGGCCATAAAGTGGATATTATATTCTGCTGGAATCACAGAGGACACAGCCAGGACATGTACATGTGTATGTAATTACGTTTGGGTTTTAATTTACTATATGAAGTGACACACCGTGTGATTGTATATAAACTGCAGTTATTTTTACAAGCGAGCTTGTGTGTGTAAATATATACACATGTACTTTATGTAACAAATAGGCCAAATAAGCATCTAAGGACTTGAGGGTAATTGTCAACTGTATGAACTGCACACCACACAGAAAACACATTTGCTTCTTTAGCTTAATGCAATGGAAAAAAGAGTAAACATTAACTACACTAAGATTAGTTCTTATACATTCCATGTAACTTGGGGTGTTGTGTCGTAATTTTAGAGGGAAGGGATCACGTGTTGGTTGTACTATTGTGGTGCTACTTGAAATGCAGGGAACGCTGATTACGACCTGTTAAGACTGGATGATAAGCCATTACAGCAGGAAATTACTTCTGCTAGTTTTGTGCCCCTAATGAGAACTGGAAGTTAAATTTTACTGCCCAGGAACTGCACCAAGCTTGATGCAGTCTCTGACACCTCACTGTTTCCTACCTGCACTAAATGATTAAAATAAGCTCAGAGACCTTGGGTTTTTCCCCGCCTTGTGAATTAAGAGTACCGAGCTGGGCCTCTGTGTTCAAGAGGGTCTGGTGATGTCCTTTAGCTTTTAAGAGTCCTGAGCTACAGGTGACCAAGGCTTTGACAGGTGTGCAATGGTGCTTTCCAGAGCCTCCCAAGAGCTGGAGACTGTCAGCTGTCATGTCATCCACTGCCAAAGCGCGTGGGAGAAGGAATACTACTGCCTGTACGAACAGACCCCTTACCTAAAGCAATGGGAACGGCTCATACTGGAGCCCAACGCCACCCGCTCGCTGCTGCCGCCCTTGCCCCTCTGAGGGCGGGCTACGGACACCACTCGGCGGGGCGCGACGCCAAACCGCTCTGCGGGTTTCTCTTTTTCCCAGCTGGAGTGAGGACTGCTGGCAGCTAACGCCGGCCTTCTCCAGGTAAATCTAGCCCGGGCAAGCCGTGGCCGACTACTCGCTGGCCCTAGGAAGGCACCCCGGCCGCAGCGGCGGTGCCCGGCACGGCCCAGCCCTCTCCTCAGCGCCCACCTCGGGGGCGC
>WAAD01012715.1:34287-56532 GCA_013389945.1 Fregata magnificens
TGTAGCATTGAAGAGGTACAAGATTGGCAATCAGAATACTGGGTTGGGAAAGGCCTCAAGAATTAGCCTAATTTCTTACTACCTAAAGATGGAATCAGATACATGATATTCTGATAAGTATCTAATTTTTTCTTAAGCTTCCCTGGACAATCCATTGTAGTCCTTTAGTCATGCTTTACAAAGTTTGTCTAACTTAACAGATATTAGTTGTAGCAACAAACACTTACTTCTTGCCTGCACACAGCAGAATGGTGAGTAGCTCGTTTCCTTAGTTACTTTCTGCAGTCCTGAAAAGTACATCGTTGTGTCTTCCTAAGGCATCTTTAGACTTAATGCTCAGATTCCTTCAGGTTTTTTTCACCAGTCACATTCTCATCCCATTTTGTACATCTCGTTATTTTTGTTGCTTTCCAGAATCTTCAGTGAACCTTCCTCCCCCATTTCCCACCCTATCAAATATGTGATAATCAAACCTGGTCATGGTATTGTAGCGAACAATTTATTTGGGTTGGATAGGACAGGATTACTTCACAACTCCTTTTTATATATTCCATTGTGATTGCTGTTTGTGAAGCAGCATGGTAATATTGACTCATATTCCACTTCTTCCACTGAAGTTGCCTCATCCTTTTCTGAAAAAGCTGCCAATTGTTCCTATAGTTGTATTTATTGCATTCTGTATTTGAACAGTTGATTATTCCTACCCAATGTAGCACTTTGCATTTGTCCTTATTGAATTACATCCTGATTTTTTCAAAAGAAATTGTAATGATCTACTACCATGTTTTTCAGACATTTCCATTTTGGTGTTATCCTCAAGTTTAATGAATACATTTTGTTTCATTTATGACTTAGAGTAAGCACACTCAGAACAGGCCTCTGCAGAATCCCAACTGGTAATCGCCACTTTGACAGTGAACTGCTGTGCGTGGTTTCCAACTAGCTATGTAACATACTGCTGTTAGTTTCATATAGACCAACCCCTCTTAGGTTGCAGACAGGAACATTAGGCAGCACTATATCCAAAACTTCAGGATTTATAGTTCTCCCTATACACCAAGCCTGCGACCTGCCCCTCAGAGGAAGTAAACACATTTCTCAAAAACAGTTCATAGGAAAAAGACAACAGTTGCTACATATGTACTTGTTCATTAAAGTACTTACGTAAAGGTTATTTGTTCTGATATCCTCCCAGGAATTGGAAAAAATTTGTATGAGTTCTCCAGTTCTTTCATAGGGCACCGTTTGCCTTTTCCCAGCCTCTGTTAGGGAAGAAGAGAAAGTTCCTGACGTTTCAAAGATAGTTGCTAATAATGTTGAGATTGTTTCTTACGAGAATGGCTGTCGCATTGGGACGTTTCAAAAGATTCGGCCAGCTTGAACATTTTAGCATATTTAAATACTATCAAACCTTTCATATTCCTGCATTAGCTCTTTTGGCGCCTGTGTTAATTATATTTGATATCAGTTAACTTTTTAAGTTAAAAGAAAAAAAGACTTTTTTTTTTTTTGGCTAGGATGAAATCCTTGGAGAAGCAGTAGCCACATTTATGAAGAACAGCTTTATTTTTCATTATTAAACACTTGTGAAATTGTTAAAACATTTTTAAAAGTTTAACTTTAAACTCTTCAACATATTATTCATATCCTCGGTGGTTTTGTCACCAAAATCAGGAATAAACCTCATAACACCAATGTAGTGTTAAAAGGCAGGCATTCTTTATTCACGGCGCCGGGAACACGGGGGGTAGCTCCTCCCAAGATCGTGTTCATTCCATCAGTCTAAGAAACAATCGTTTATACATGCACAGATACATAGCCAATACATATTCATTATCCTTCTATTAAATGATTGGTTAAAGACTCTTCGCCTACCGTGTAAATGACTACGCATGCCCACTATGATTTCTGAGACTTTTACTTCCTTGATCTTTTGGGTCGGAGGGTTTCTTGAGTGGGTGGTCCTTGAGTTGGTGGTCGCAACCGCCCCCTGCCAGAATTACCTCTCCTCTAAGTTCACTTAAACATGGCACCACTAAGTGGTCCTTCGCAGACCGTTAACACAATCAGGCAATTATTCACTCCAAAGTTTTTGTTCTAAGACAGAAAGATTACATGTCACTATGCCATATTACTGTTTAGATGAAATGACCAAGTTGTTCCTTGTCCACCTGCTCATCATTAAAGAACAAAACATACTACCTCTGATCTTAATACTATGTGGTACAATCACATTTTACATGTTGATTAAATCCTTGATATTTAAATCAAGATGGGAAGGGTTGGGTGGACTTTTGAGCAGCATTGCTGGTGCGTAACATGTTTCTATAGTTACATTTTCACAACTTATTACCAGCCTATATCATATTTCATTATTGTTTAGTTCCCCATCACCTTGGTTACAGTTTCTCTCTGCAGGAAAAGTAACTAATTAAAATAAGAACATTGTTAATTAAAATAGAGCAAAACAATTAGACCTTTGATTAGTAAACAAACAGGTACCAAGAGACATAATAACTTACCATCCTCCTCTGTTCCCAGCAGACTTTTTTCTTCTTCATCTCTCAACCAGATGTGGCACAGAAATTGTACAAACTGTACAAATTCAAACCTTTGTTTTTATTTTTCTTTTTTCAAACATTATTGTGTGGAACTGTAAGGACAGCAACAACAATTACAGCTGTTAGCAAATGCAAATCTTGTTGATTTTTGAATGAAATAACCATCTGAACTAGTTGAAAAACAAAACTTACAGAGGTCCAACCAAAAATCCTTGAGTGATTTACAATAAACCACTGGGGCTTCATGCTTCACATTATGCATCCTACATAATTTTACTGACATTAGTTTTGAAATTTGGGAAGTACTTTCTTAACTCAGAAGACTCACTCTTTATTTAGATATCCATCTGGGATTTGAGTGCCCAAAAACGTCCTTTGAGCAAAAAAAGAATAGAAGGAAATTTAAGTGCTTGTTACTAAAACTGCAGTTCTGCAAGTCCCACATGTACTAATGAGAAATTGTTCCCTTGGGCGATCTTCAGATAAAATTCTTCCACAGTTCTTGAGGCAGAAGCTAGAACATGACTCCCTCCAACCTAGGCAGTCCTCCTAACCAATACATGTCATGTTTGTAGTCTCTTTCCTACCTTCAAGAGGTAAGGAGTGGAGAGTGTCCCAAGCAGAGTGTCATGAAGTCTGGTGATACAGGCATTTTTCAGCATACTTCCTCTGAAGTATGAGAGAACTGAAAGTGTGTAGCCCTCACTCCTGGAGAAGTGCCCTGTGTAGTTAAATAGTGTATTGAAGGGAAGTTGCAGCTGCTCTTCACCTCATGCTTTTAAAGGAGAGCGTGGCTGTGCCTTCTTTGTGTGAGAACAAACTCATGAAAAGGTGGATCCTCAGGCGAGATGAATCTTTCCCTGGGCCTTGGGCTGCAGGGAACCTGTGTAAACTTAAAAGGGAAAAGATCTAGCAAATGTGCTGTTCTGAGAATTTCCTATTGGAAAATGCTGTATCCTGCCCTTAAACTGGTTCACGGCCTAGGACAATTAGCGGTCCCTTGTATTGCATACAAAAGTTTAAGCATCTAAAAAAGGCCCTGTTTTTTCTTCAATGGGCCAGGTGCTTTGCAGTTCGATGCTGCAGTGTTATAGTGCCTCACTTCCTTTTCAGATCTGTCTTTAAAGTCATGTAACAAAGCACTTATCAAGACCTGGGTGTCCCAGTGTTCTCTCTCACTGGTCCTCTGTTATACCTGAATATTATTAAAATAGATTTGTATCTACTTTCATTTTGAATGTGGTGATTTTAAAGGACTCCTTTACTTTGAATGATTGATTGCAAATGCATTTATGCCTTGTTTGTTTTAAGTATGGTATGTTACTATAGCTTCCAATCTGAAAATGTGTTTTATACATATATATTTACTCTCTGCACTTTTTCTTACAAACAAATCACCAAGGCCATTGCTCAGTTGAAAAAGGTATTAAAAATATATTCCAGTTTACATTCTCTAGCTATGGGATAAGTAATGCTAGCATGACAGTAAAATGAGTGCAAAGGCTTGTATCAGAACAAGAAAATTACTGATCTGATATAAAATTAACTAAAAATAAGTGGTATACAGTTTAATGTGAGTTGTTAGTCATTCGTTTAGTTAATGTGCAGTGATTCAGCATTTAACATTTCTATATTTTTAAGTGCTCACATAATCAGGCTTTTGGTATTTAACGTTTATGTGAACATTTAACATTTATATGTATTTGATATGTAAATTGTATTTAACAATTATAACCATATAAAAACAATTAAAATTACTTTAAAAAGGATATAGTGTATATATACTAGTTTACAGTACTTCTGTGTGGGGAAAAAACAAAACGTTCATTTCATTTCAAGCAGTTTAGTGTATGCTGCTCAATTAAAATGCATGCTGCATAGCTAGAGTTCATGCAGGGTTAAGGCAGTTATAGTTAGATGAGAATGTAAATATTCAAGAAAGGAGATTCTTTATATTCAGCCTATGCCTAAATCATATATATAAAATAGAAAATCTGGAGGTGTTTTTTCTTTCAAGAAGAACCTCATGTGAGTGCTTACATGTCAATATGTATGTGATGTACCTACAGTGATTCTTTTTTTAGTAGGTTGCCATAGCAATGCAGTTTTCACAACAGTAGATGTTAAAACATCTCCAGTTAAAAAAAATAGTTATGGTGAAAAGGGTCATTAGGTAATCCCACCATCCCTCTAACCTTCTCTCTTCCCAAAATGTAATCTAAGAAATAAGGAAGACAGAAAAAGGAATCACACTTGTTTCTGATGCCTTGCAGAAGCTATAATTCTGTAGCCAGAATGCTCGCTCAGTGTATGGGATTCTGAGTTTCAACATAAATTTTGTTATGCTTTATTAAGTTAATTAAATTTACTATACTGTATGGTTGCCTGTTACTTAGTACTTCAGGTTTAGGGTAGGTTTTGTTTGTTTTTCAAAATGAAAAGTACTTATGCTAGGAAGGAAAACATCCAAGTAATAATGAAACATTAATGAAGAATAATCATTCTGTTTGTCAGAATGTGCTGCAGAGGAAAGATTGTTCACTGGCTAGCAATAGACTCATTATTTTGGGCACATTTACCTCTTCTGATCCTGAATTCTGTAATCCTTTAGACTGTCCAGTCATGACCATTTATTGACCTATGTCTGTCTTGATCTCCACTCTATTATAAACTACATTTGGGCGTATATTGTATTAAAGATATACCCCTACAATTCATCCTGCAGCTGCCGCAGTGCTTGACTGCTAGCACAGCTGCTTTAAAATATTTGCATAGCTGTTCTTAATGAAGCGCTGGCATCCCCTTTTATGCCTATAGTAAAATCCAGAACTACTGGCAACAAACAGGAACTGTTCTTCAGAGGAAAGCTAAATTTGTCTTTGAGCCCTGTGGTAGATCATAATGCTCCTCCAGAGCCCCAGTAAGAGTCGGATATCCAGTTGTTGAATATGAATAATTCCAGGCGAAGAGTTCTATATATGTTTGAAGGACTAAGGACATAGTGATGGAAATCTGTATTCAGATGGATTTGTATATAGAAACAAACAGCTGTAGAAAAGGGGTTGACAAACAGGATGTTTCAATAGTGTTTATTTTATTCTCTATTTTAGAGAAAATTAATGAAACTTTTATTTTTCTAATAATTGAATTGCTGCAGGTCTGTAGTTGGCATAAATCACAGTAATTTCATTGACCTTAGCACAGTTGTGCCAAAGTACAGGCTTTAGTTTATACTGCGTACCTACTTTAACTGATAATGTATATTATCTCAATTATCTCTTATCTTGTATCTTTCAATTCATTATTTTATTTCTTAACATTTGCATAACAGGTGCTATCAATGGTTCTATTTAATAAATCAGTACTTTTAAAGAAGCCTACATTTGTTTAGAAATTATTGTACGTTGTTTTTAAAATATTAGGGTGAATTCTAAATCTAAGAGCAACGGCTTTTTAGATCATCTACAGTACTGATTCACAGATATTTATGGGAAACAAACTGAATAAAATGGGAGTGCTATAGTTCATTGCCAGGTTTCATTGCTAAAAATGGAAGTCATACTGAATGCATTATTTGTGGATTTCAGCTATTAACTATTAAATTAGAAGTGCAGTAACTGATGAATTAATAACAGATGTAAAACGAAGGTCCACCAATGCTTGGAAAACTGGGAATACTGTTAAGAGAAAGGAAGTTGATGTTTATACATCTGGCATCAAATTGTTCCTTACTTGAGGAAAAGAAAAAAGGTATGTGCAGTGGATGGAGCACGTTCTCTACAATCATCAGGCTGCAAAGGGCTAAAAGGCAGCTGATCTGATTGAGAGCTTTGTATCTGTGAGAGCCTGTTAACCTGGATAGAGCTCTAGAAGGCTGCAAAAAAAGACTGAAAAAAAAAAAAGAGTTTATTTGGATGTAAGAGCACCAGAGTTCTGTGATTAAGAAACAGAATCTATCTGGTGAGGGGAAATAGCAAGGGGTTGCTCTAGCAGGGGCTATGGTTAGATCTCGCTTCCAATAAGGAGAAAAGACCAAAGAATTGGAAAGGTGTCTAATGTCAAGGAAGTGATGTGTCTGGAGAAAAGAAGGGATGAGCAGCCAGCATCTCAGCATACCGCCACGAGAGGGTGCCACCTGCCAGGTGCTTCAGAGCAAGCCTGGTTCAGCCTCCAGGCCAGCACAAGCAACCCTCAGGTAGCAGCTGGTTAGAACTACGTTAGACTGGCTGTTGTGTTCTGTGGGGCAGCTAGATACAGGGTTACCCAAACAACGTGATTTATAGCTATTTAGAATGGCACTATATTGGTATATCTCCTCAGCATCACATGACTGACCACATATAACTTTCTGTTTTGTTCACATTATGACATCTGGAACGATGGGTTTACTAACTAATTCTCCTGGAATTTGTTCTAATGTGCTAGAAATAATGATATTGTTCTGATTCATTCAGCCTGACTGTACATCAACGGCTGAGCAACATGAAGATACACTATAACCCTGCATTCGTGCTTTTCTTCCAGACTGAATGAATAACAGATCTCAAATATCCCTACCCTGCCTTGTTCACTCTGCCTTACTAGTCCATTATATGCTTGTTTAGTGAAGCCATGCAAATTGATAATTGGTTTTATTAAGGCCTAGAAATGAACAAGAAAGAGCGCTCTGCTAGGAAAAAAATTTCTTTCAAGTAGAAGGAAAAAATCTCTTTGGTCTGAGAACAGTCTTCCAAATATATTCCTGTTATTTAAAACTATAATGATTTTAATTATTAGAATTTGCTGTGGTATTTACTCTAGCTTTGACTAAAGATAACTGATTACCACACAAATTTACGTACTACATAAAACATTGCTCTGAATTTAAGAGCACCAGTCAAAAAAAAAAAGCTCCAGTAAAACTTCATTGAACAGCATTGCTAGTTAGATTCTTCCCAGATAGCCCAGGTGGGGGCTGGTATCTAATATTGCTAATATGCCACATTTAGATACATCCTTGGGTCTTAACTGTCCATAAGGAAGCTCTTTTGACATCCTCCAAATTGTGTCTTTTATATCTGAACTGGTTATTCACAGGTGTCCAAGCTGAAAAGTTTTACGTGAGCATTTTTACCAGTTTATGTTGTGAGTGTAACATGAAGAAAAATAAGTGAATTTTCAATTCAAAGAGAGAAGCAGGGAGGGATGGAGGGTGGTGAATGGGAACAACAAAAAGAGGGGAAAAAAGTTTCCTAGTTGCTTGAACTATTGATCCTATTTATTAATACCTACATTTGTGTCCAGATGCCCTGCTTAAGATATAAGCGTCCTTCTGCTGAACAAAAACATAGGAAAACTTTCTGCTCTTCCTTGAAACTTGCTCATTAAGAAACGTTAATTTCAGACAGTGACTGGCATCAGAGGAGTTCCTCAGCTACATCCACAGAGGCATAAATGCAGCTGTGTACGTTCTGTTGCCCATTTTGCACTTGGCAACTGCACAGCCTGCAGCCTGATTTTTGTAAACATTAAATATTTAATTTACTTATTAAACATTAAGACTTATTAAGCAGGACAAACAGATGGTTCACAATTTTGTGTGGTGGGCAGTCGTGTGGTTCCTGGACATGTATTGCGGAGCTCAGGATATAAAGACATTTCAGTCACATTTAAGCACCATGAGTCAGATCTGCAGCTGGTGGAAATTAGTGCAGTTCCAGAGATACTGATGATTCGTCTGCTGTGTGCAGTTGTCCATTAGAAAAGCAGACATGGTAAATTCTAGCTTTGAAAAATGTGCTTTGTTTAAAAGCTTGAAGAAGTTTTCCTTGCTTTCAATGAGACTGATCAGATAAATAGGACCAGAGCTCTTACTGAATTGGTAATCAGAATTTTCTCTCAAGTGCCTGTCAGCATGAGTCCTTTTACGCTTGCACAGAAGTCAGTGTCTTTCAGCCATCAGGGACTGAGAGTCCTGGGCTACCTTGCACAGGCAGACAAAGCAGAGGAACACCCAATTGCTTCACACCAGCCTGGGCAGCAAAACTAATCCTTTTCACAATTTCTCATAACATTTCTGAAATTCTTCAGAATAATCATCAGTCTTTTATTTCCACTCTATATAATTAAACCTTCTCTGGACTGAATTCCTTCAGTTTGGCACTTCCTGTTGACTTTCAGCTATATGTGCCTGAGAACAACAGACTCTGAATCCTTAGGTTTCAAGCTTTCACAGTAGTACAATGGGATGATGCACCTCAAAAACAGTCATAACATATGTCTATTCTCCTAAAGTGAGGGTTGTGTCTTAAGTAAATGCTGACTTAGTTCATCCATCATTCTGTGCTTGAATCTGACAGCCCAGAAATGTGATACTGAAATGTTATCTTTTGAGAATACACTCTTTAAGCTTTATGTGGCATTTTGGGGATGATTGTTGCTGGGGTTTTGAGGAGGGAGTTGGCACTTATTCTCTATCTATGTATTTTTAAAGGAGGAAAAAATATTAAAGGTAGAATTATTTCCTTTTTCTAATTCTTTAAAAATTACAATTAAAGCGATGCCAGGTAAGCTCACAGAGCCAGCCTGTTTAAAACTTTACTAGTTGAATGACTAGCGACTTGAGTCAGAAAAAAATCTCTATTAGAAAAAATTATAGTGTTTAATTTTAGGCATGAACTTATATCCCATTAGAAAAACACCAAACCCAAGAAGGACAAAAGTAAGTAGCTTAAATGCTTTCCTGAATGAGATCCTATATTATATTCTTTAAAATTTCCACTATCCTGTCAGACTCAATATTGGATAAAATTCACTTCAGTGTAAACTGTTCTGTACAGAATAATGCGAACCAGACAAGGGCCACTTAAGTCTCTTCTTAAAATTCAAATGTGGTTTCACTGAACATTTCCCTGGGCTGAACAGGACTTTGTCATAGAGCTAATGCTTCTTTTAGGATCAAAAACCAGTCTGGGAACTACCAGGATGTGACAGGGATGAAAATAATGATGTTATCAGGTGCTCTGTTAAGACTATGGCATGTACTTTTGTGCTTTGTTTTGTTATTTCTCGTCCATTTTCCTTCTGGTTCATGCCTTACCTGGGCTCTATTTATTGCTATTGTTAAGTCTCTCACAATAATATTTTCTGACAGATAAATATACAGTACGTAAAAGATGGAACATGAAAATAGATGCGCTCAAGTATAAAAAAAGCCATTGTTGCTAGATGATTGCAGGTGGATGTTATCTGTTCTTTATATTGCATTTAAGGCCTCAACCGGCAGTAACCTCAACAACTTTCTAATAAGGAACCTTTCTTTTTTATCTGTTCTTTTCCTTGGTGCTTTTTGTCTTGAGGGAGATATTGGAACAGTTATTCCTTTATGAAGCAACATTACATTCCTTTTGTAGTGAAGGCAATTAAAACTTAGTTGTGACCTGAGCATTCACTTAGATATGCCAATTATTCCAGAGCTCATAGATCTTTGGTGAGCAGAGCTATCTGGGTAACTTAAGTTGCTATATTACATATTTCTAAAAGAGCATGCATTACCAAAACCTGGCGGTTTAAAGACAACCTCAGGCTGGCTAATATTTGATAGTGCTGGTTCTTTATGTAAAAACACATTTTATTGGCAAGCAGGTAGTTTACTGTGTATTTATCCACAAACTGTCCTTTTTTCCTTTAATGGTAGTAAAACTAGAAGCCAGTTCTGGAAAGGTGACCTAATCAGCCGACCTCAAGGGGAGAATGGGGAGGAGTGGGAGGACGAGGAAGATGACAATGACTTGACCTGGATTTCTGCACTGTCAGAAGCAGCTAAACTCCTGTAACAATCCCAGTTGAGGCGCTAAGGAGAAGTAAGCAGTACTGCACGGTACCTCATTTTCAGCATTGCCTGGCTGGGAGGGGAGGAAGAGAGGCAAAGGGTGGGGGACAGATTCATTTGCACATATACTCAAAATGCTTGGTGCTGAGGTAAAGATGATGCAGAAGACATGAGCTGCTGCTGCATACGGATATGTTTATTTAGTTAATTGAGTTGTCATGACAACTGCTTCATCTAAACTGCTACAGTGTATAGGTTGTCATTGGCACCTGATGACTCTACACAAACCATTATACTTTCCAACAAAATCGGCAAGCTCTGTTTGGTCTACTTAGAACTAGTGCTAAAGAACGTAGTTTTAAGGAGGGGGGGGGTGGGGGGTGGGGGAGGACTTACTTGTTAATAGCAGGTCACCACAGCTTAATTTTCGTGAGTTCAGCTTCAGGCTGGAAGCACTCTTCTGGCTCATCCACAAGAGCTGGCATTTCATCTTGTAACCCACAAAATATGAAACAACAGAGAGTTGTTCAGAACCTACAAAATAAGCCAATAAGGAATCTTAAGAGACTGATGATGTTCAGAAGAGCCTCTGAGTATATAACATAGATGACTGACTGCTCAATGTTAAATACACTGTAACCTGAAGACAAGATAAAGCAGTTTAAATTTGAGTCAAGAAATAAAATACTATCATTTTTCACATGAAGTGAATATTGTTTCCTTTACAGGGAGCTAGGATTCGTTGTGATAAAGCTTACCACTGAACAAAGTGCAACTGGAATATCCCTGTGCTAGCACAATCTGGCAAGTATTCACAGCTAGAAATCCACGTTCCTTGGCACAACTGGCACGTCTGCAGTTAGAGTCAGGAGCTAGAGAGCATGCAAAAATGGGTGCTCGTGAGGATTCTCTTCTTGGTAAGCTCAGAAGCAAAGTGGCACAAGTTATGGCAGTGACTTTCACTTTAGAGTATCCTTGCCTGTGGGAGTGCACCTTACTGAGGCTTCTCCTCTTCAGTTTGAAATGTCAGTATTGATTGATGGGAAAGTGTCTGGAAGGTAGAGGAAGAGCTGCAGCATCAGGCCCAGTCCTGGCTGAATAGTACCTTTGTAATTGCAGAGAGGGGGAAAATATTTAACAGCAGGAATCCCATACCTTTGCTTGTCCTGGGCTTGGCACATAAGGTGACATATTTTATGGAAGAGGGTCTATGGTACCGCATGGGAAACGACAAGGTCTGGGAAAGAGATCATTCAGTGAAAAAGTATGGAAATTGTTCTTCTAAGTTCTTGTTGCATGGACGTTTATTTTCCCATGGTTGACACTCTGGGGCGTTTTAAGGCGCAGGAGTTCCCTGGTGTGTCTCACAGCATGGCCTCATAAGTGTCCGGGCCAGCCCAGCTGAGGAGGCAAGACCTTGCAGCAGGTTGTGAGAATGAGCAGCGAGCAGCTGAACAAGGAGTAAGTGAGAACACCCTAAACTGCTGGAAACTTTGTCTTCATGAATTGTGGCTTGATTCGTAGTTAGTTAGTTAGTACCTGACAGCTAATCTTCCATAACTCTTTGTGGACTAATAATGTGCTCTTTTTCTACCCAGCTGTGAGGTACGATGTGTTGGGCTGGTTGAAAAAGAGGTTTACCTCACAGATTGGGTGATCTGTGGATGTGCAAAATCCATTACAGCAGCTCAGATGATAGGAAGTAACTCAGCAAGGCATGATATCGATCACAGGCATAAATCAATAAGAGGAGGAATGGAGGTTGTGACTTAGGGGTTGTGACTTAGGGGTTGTTTTAAGCTCTGTCACTTATTAACAGCATATGCGTGTTGTGTAGGTTGTGATACAGGCGTCATGAACACACTGGATGGTGCATTACAAGATCTACCGCACAAGCACTTCCTTCTTAGATGGCACAATTCAAAGGAGAGAGCAATGATAAAGGGGAGTTACTATTAGGACATATCATTAAGCATATCCTGTAATTCTGTCAAGGAGGACGTATGTTCAGGATAAGGATATGCTGCTATTAGGCTGGACTAACACTCTCAGAATGGCTTTTTCCTGATGAAGGAATCTCCTGTTCCCCATCCTGGCAAAGAAACCCAGCTCCTGGCTGAGGTGCTCGAGCAGAAAAATCAGAGCCTGGCAGGAACCTATTCCTTCTGGGGCCATTCTGTCTCTTGTGCAGCAATACTGTATGACGGGCCTAATGTACTGTCACTGCTTTCGACATTGACGTCTCTATGTCACAGTTTCCCAATTAAAGGCCTCTTAATTTCCTCTTATTTTAATGTTTAAAATGCTCTCTTCCCTTTTAACTTCAGTTGTTCCATTTCTTATGTTGCTCACCAGCAGCATGGGCTGTGATCACTGTAACTGTCCATCAGAATCTTTGCTAAAATTCTTGGCAGTTCCCTCCAAAATTTGACAAGAATTGGCTCTGGATTTTTATTTGAGGAAGGCTTTGGTCACAAAATTCACGACTGCCTGGTCATCTAGGAAGCTTGCTGATAGGTGATCTGTTGAATTGTTTCTGTGTAACTTTCGAAGTCTCCTGCAGAGGTCACTCTCAGTAGCCGTAAAGCTGGAGCACCACTAAAGGAAGTGGTGGTCTGTGTCCCTGGTGGTTCTCGCCCACAGTACCTCAGACCACTGAACGCTCATCCTGCTATTTAAATGATATCTTGCCTGTCTTAAACGAATGTTTTATTTGGATAGGGCATGTATTTTCAAGAGTAACTCAGAAACCTTTTTTGAACAGCTTCACATGGATTTCTCTTTTGATGTGCTTGCTTCCCATGAAATGATACCAGATTCATTTGCTTACGTGTGTCTGTAGGGCACTGCCTTCTCTCTTCATTCCTTCATGTTCCTACCCACACTCCTCTCTCAAAATATAGCAAGTTCAACCCCACCCCTCCACACACACACCTTGTTAAAATTTATTGCAATAAGAAAAAAATCCTACAATGTTGACTTTCTGGAGCACTGTTCTTTTCTGAACCTAGCTAATAATTGTGGATAGGTTCTTGCTCCTCTTTTAACTTGATTAACCCCACAGTAGCTTTATCTTTTCTAAACTGGAGAAATTAAACCCTTCAGTTAAAGACTTGAAAGTAGTTTATGCCTTTCCATCTTCCTACTTAAGGCGGTGACTTGAAGGTGACTAGACGTCTGCCCTCTTATTGGAAAAATTCCTTTTTTCATAGTCTTTTGGGACTACACATGCCTGACAATCCCACTGATTTCAAGGTCTCTTTGGAAACTTGGGTGACATTCAGCAGAAATAATTCTGATGCTGCAGCTTAACCAAGATAGTATTGGTATTCGGATCTGATTTAGTAACACAATTCCCCTTCTCCTCTACCTGAGATTTGAGATACTAGTCAGCAACTCCACATTTAAAGACAGATGCTGGCTGGTTACCTACCATGAAAGGACATTGCTTAGCTCATGATTAAAATATCAAGCAAAAAAGTTTCTGTTTTTCTTTCTTACACAACAAAAAAAAAGGAAGAGCTTTTCTATTTGTATAGTGCAAAATACCCATTTCCCTAGATATCTCAATTTCCTTTGTCCTGACTTCACTCTCCATGTTAGCCCTTCCCGACTTTTATTTTTAACTGTAGATGTAGACTGCATTTTGAATTATTCCCTTAAAGAGTAAGGCAAATGCCAGCACTTGTGTAGTCCACCCTGTACTGTGATTTCACAAAGTGACTCTTGGCTGCATTCCAAACTCTTGCCTAAAATGGTTTCCAATTTTAATTTAAATGATCTGATATATTGACCAGCTAGACTTTAGATATAAAATTACCTCAAACTGAGGGGGAATCAAACTGCATGCTCAGGAAATAGTTGTCGCCCTTCCATTTTACCTTGAAAGAAAAAGATTTATCCAGAGTGCCCAAATTCTCTTGCAGTTTTTCTTAGACTGGACAAAAGATCAAGCAAATGACTGTTTACATGGATATCTAATTGTGTTAGGTCACACAGGGAGATAGCTGGTATGATCTAAAGCTTCCACATAAACGATCATTTCATCAGGACTTCGAAGGCCTTTAACAATGTCTCAAAAAGACAAATGCACAGCGATCACAATCATGCAATGCAATTACATCATGGTAGTAGCAGTCCCCACTCTGACCCCTTCGTTGGGACTTCAAGGTTTAATGTCCACTGTGGCCAAGTTCTAGAATTCATGTTGAAATACTTTCTCTGAATAATTATTCCTGATAGTTCACAAGTTATCAAAATTAGAATCCATCTGCACAGTTTCTAGAGGGAGAAAAATATGAATGCTTCCCTTATGCAACAAGATATGTTGTCTACCTTGAGTCTGCAGCCATGTCCTGCTCTGCTACTAAGATGTCTCTTACCATACAGACTTAGTATCAGTGAAAGCAGTGTGAGAAAGCTGTATGGGCTCTCGACTCCTGACTTTTTTTCCCCCAGAAGTTCCAAATGCACTTACAAACCGTGGAGTCTATTGGACCAGGCCTGATTTCTCAAAAGACTGGAGCACTGAGGAATCATTTGTCTCGGTTGCAACTATGAAGGTTTGCTGCGCAAGGTTGACATTAATTTTATCTCCAGAAATTACCTTTATCTACCATTCAGCTGATTATTATTGAAAAGCACATGGGAAATTAAGCCAATACCTCTTCAAAGCCCCTAAGAAGCAGAATGGCACAGTCAGTCCTCTTCTGTAGTAACACTGGTGTCAGCAAACGGGCCCCATTTCAGACTGCAATACTTGTTTTTCAGTTATCTTCCAGTACTGTGAAATAAAACTACAGATGCAATAAATAAGTCCTAAACTAGAACACTTATTATAGTGCTATTATAAATATTGGGTACCGTGCGATTATCAATAGTATAAGCTTACCTAAAATACTTCACTAGTATGCTTAACTATAGTCTAAGGAACAACTGCTCTAGGTGGAAAAGGCATTAAGATTTTTCAGGCCTGTTTCCTAATTTATCAGTTTACCTGTTAAAATTACTATAAAAAGAAGACAGCTGTCTTTTTGTTTGTGTTGTGAGTTAACTCCAACAGGCAGATAAGCCCCACACAGCTGCTCGCTCTCTCCCCTGCAGTGGGATGGGGAAGAGAATTGGAAGGGCAAAATTGAGAAAACTTGTGGCTTGAGATAAAGGCAGATAAATAAGTGAAGCAAAGCTTCATGCACGAGCAAAGCAAAATAAGGAATTTATTCATTACTTCCCAGGCAGGCAGATTTTTAGCCATTTCCAGGAAAGCAGGGCCTCAGCCATAAGCCCGAATGTCCACCCTTCCTCCTTCTTTCCCCCAGCTTTTATTGCTCAGCATGATGTCATATAGTATAGGAAACCCCTTCCATCAGTTGGGGTCAGCTGTCTCAGCTGTGTCCCCTCCAAACTTCTTGTGCACCCCCAGCCTACTTGCTGCTGGGCCAGCGTGAGAAACAGAGGAGGCCTTGATGCTGTCTAAGCGCTGCTCAGCAACAGCTAAAACATTGGTGTGTTATCAGCACTGTTGTGGTCACAAATCCAAAACATAGCATCATACAAGCTGCTGTGAAGAAAATTAACTCCATCCCAGCAAAAAACAATACAGGTTCTAAACCTTGCCTGCAAACTCAGATGCTTTTATTCAGTGAAAATCCCTGTTTCTTCCAGCCCAAGTGAGACCTTACCTAGCAGCTTTGTAATGAACAGTTCCATTAGCATCTTCAGAGTGCTCAGAGTAAACCAATCTCCTAATAAGCTGGTGTTTATGGATTTTGTTATGGGTATTTTTTTTTTCTCCAGAGGGAGGGTAGAAGAGAATATAGCAGCACATTCAGTTGGTTTATTAAAATCAAATGAGTTAGAAAGCAGTAACTAGCTATGGAACTGAGGAAAAGAGACCATTAATAGCCCATGATAAAACACTCCATAGAAAACACAATTACGCTAAAGAGCATCCTGTTCCTTTCTTCAAAAGGTCCATCACAGAGGGCACAACCAGAGTGGTACCGAAAGCTGCATCAAGAGTTTGTGGGGGAAAAGGAGAGTTCTTTGTATTGTAAACCCTATGGAAATTCTGTGCTGTAACAGAGCTCTCACAAGAGCTGTAAATTAGTATAGTACCTTCAAGTTTAAATTCAAGCTAGAAGCATCACTGCTTCCAGAGCAGCAACCTTTATGTCGCATGCTCTTGGACTGCAACTTCAGAAATATGCAAAACAGAGCTCAGCTTAGTAAACCTAAAAGCTCACTTTTGTTTCCTTGAGCAGATTCAGGAGTTACCTGTATTATAGGTATAAATACTTAACAAGAAAAAAACAAGAGCCACAAAAAGGTAAAATAGCTTGGTAATTTGTAGAAGGTAACTTTCATCAAAAATACAATGCATTATTAGATGTAATCAGTCTGGAAGATAACATTCACAGACAGATGTTCCTGATGATATTGTGCACTGTATTGTAACAGTGGATAACAACTGGTTATAACCAGTAATAACTGGATATATGCAGTATAACAACTGGATATGCTTTTCAAACTTATTCTCATTCTTCTGTACACTTCAGCTCTGTTGTAAAGTTCAGAGACTTTTTTTTCACAAGCTTCTAACAAGTTACTCTGGATCCATAATTACCGAGACCAAATTGAGTCAAAATGCCAAGCGGGATTACTCTTTCTCAATGCCTGGAGCCACACAAAATGAACAAGTACATAAAGCATTGTGTGCATCCCCAGATACATAACAGTCCAGTTACTGACCACAGTACTTTCAACAGGAGATTTAACATGTGCAATATTTTTTACTTTTGCTATGAATTACCTTAAAGAACAAGGTATGAATAATGTCTTGAACCTGCTGGAATTCAGGGAGGGCATTGTAATATCCTAAAAAAGTCTAAGGGTATTTAGTGCTTGCACAGTACTACAAGTGAACTGTAAGTGTATATTACTAGTCATTATTCATATGGGGTAAACATGATTGACCTCTGCTTTACAAAGAGGGAAACAAGTCATAAAGAGTTGAAATGATGGAGTTGGGACAGTATAGCCAGTCTGCTTATGTCTTGAGTGACACTTTTAAGCAATGACAGTACTAATGTACTCATCTCCTGTAACTTTGCTCATTGTGATTTACTAACCATCTCTGTAATTGTCTCCTGCCCTTTTTTTTTCTTCATTTCTCAGAGCTGAGTCCAAAAAGGAAACATACAGCTCCAATTTGACTGTAAAAAATAATATAATAGTATTTTTTTCAGTGTAAAAAATATTCGGAGCTTTCAGAAAACACAACGGAAGTGTTAGAATGTACAGACAGCAGGTGAAGATACTGAACAGTATTTTTTTCATTATACCATGTATTCAGCCAAACAAATGGACACTATGGCTCTAAAACTAAATATATAAATGAAACTTTGTTAAAAGGGATTATTTTATGTCCGTCTGCGTTTATTGATGACTATCATGATCATGAGGTAAAGATTTCACAATCTATTTAAATTTTCTTAAATTGTATTATTTCTTGATCAACAATAATGTGATCCCTTTCTTTAATTTCTATTGCACCCATCACTGAATTATCTGACCACCATTTCCATCCAAGATAAATGGTAAAATAATGAAGGAATACAATAACTGAGCAGTCAACAGGATAAGTCATATTGGCATATATTGGCCTTGCCAAATCCTATGTGAATGCTTTGATTTCTTTTCCTCTTTAATGTAAAATGCAACACGTTTTCATTACTCCTGAGGATTCTGAGGGGCTTTAAATTGCTTTTCTCTGCTGTAGGGAAATGTACAGTTCTTTTCAGTGACTATAAACAGAGAATTGCTTCATTGCTTCTATGATTCATATGTAGCTCCACCAGTAAGACAAAGCCCCTGGCTAAGATAAAATAAAATAAAACAATTATCTCAATGTGAATTAACTTTAGGAAATAGAGGTTTCCTTTGTTTTTAAAAAACCCAAACAAATAAATCTAGCATCCTATACTCTTAGAGATTCCTTTAGAAATTTCTTTCTTTGTTAATACATTCTACGCATGGATACAGGGGGGGAAAGTCACTAAAACCATTTTGTTATTGATAAGAGATGTTGTGGACTATAAATTATAACAGCTGAAATAGGTATTCTGAACATGCTCTCAAAACATAATACATAAGATGCATCTTCTGTCAAGCAACATGGATGTGTTATAGCACACAAAGCTGTAGGGAGAAGATGTTGAATAAGATTGAAAAGTTAAGAGAGTCCTGAGGATTTGTCTTCTGTCCCTGCACTAAACAGAATTTTATAACAGTAGACTGTAAAGAAAGCAATGTTTTGGAACACAACATATTAAAAGCTGCCCTGCCTGCATTAAAGCAGCCAGAACATACATCAATATGATTTACTAATGTTATTTGTAACTATTAGAAAAATGCATCATTTAGCTTAAAAATATTTTTAATACTTTATTCTTTAAGACAAAATGTGATTTATGCCCCAGAGAAAACTACTGAGACAAAAAGCACAATGTTATCCATTAGGGTTTGGTTTTGCCATCTATGTGTTACTTCCTTTGAGCAAAGTAATTAGCCATTATTCAGGGTCTTAAATGTTGTGCCTGCTAAGAAAGGAAACTGATACAATTACATCAAGTCCTTCTTGAACACAAACCTCCTTCTTCTTCCAAAAAAAACCTGACACGAAGTACATAATAGGTATCTAATATAGGATAGTTCTATTCCACTAAGGTCTGAGGGTGGTTTGGTTTGGTTTTTTTCATCTGCACACAGAATCAAACATTGCATTTAACTCATCTACTTCAGTTTTTGATTGACCTTCCCTGTGGTCTGTGTTTCCAGCAACAACTTCTATTTCTTCAGCTATCTTACTCCCAAAGTATGGTAATACAACAATTAGATTTATCCTGAATGGCTGCTCCCCTCCATGAAATTCAGGCACAAACCCTCAAAACAATATCTGTGTGAAGATGACTGTTTTGTGCTTGACATAAGTTCTTTTGCTGAATAAATGACTATGTTCTGAAAATAAAGGATCTGAATCAGGAAGAGATGTTGACTGTAACTGCCAGCATTTATCCACAAGTACACCGATCCATTTCCCTTCTTTTCTAGATAGCTTTTTTAAAAATCACTGTTGCAAAGAATAGATCGCACCAACCTGACCAGCAGATAAAGGTGGTGATCAAAGAACTCTTAATTCCCTTTTGTTCAGGTTCTCACAGCATGTTCATTAATATTGCTACTACTTAACTACACCCATCAAATAGAGTCCTATGTTTTCACTTTTACAGGTCTAATCCACCAGCCACTGAAGTCAATGGAAAGCCACCATTAGAATGTTTTTATTGAATTCTGAAGTGATACGAATGGCCATCCCACAGCCTATTTCTAGAGTGGTTAAATTTACAGTCAACCATCAGAATAAATACTGCTTTTACATCTTAGTGTAAGCTGCTGTACTGCATCATCTAATATTCTTAAAGAAGTGGTTATGAATTAAAGCAAAATAACGGAATCAGGATCATGCAAAAATATCTGCTACGTTACCTCAGTTGCCACAACTGATGTGTGCAAGTACTGGTTCTACCATAAGCAAGACATTATGTTTCTACAAAATGGCCATCCTTCAATCACTTTGACTTGCAAACAGTACACGGTTAAATCACGTAGGATACATTACTTTTGGTTCAGGATCAAGAAGGAATAGCTTTAAATAGCTTTAAATCATTATGGGTAGGGTCAGTCAGAAAACTCCCAGGTCATCAGCATAAAACAGGACAACAGTAGCAGGCAAACCAATGCAAAACAAATGCAGTCTAAAGGTCCAGATTCACTTCTTTGGACGTTTCAGACCGCTGGAGTGATGTGAGTGAGCTGCCCCACAGCCTCTTCATTATTCTGGATGTCACTTAGTTGACATATGCTATCTGCTTTACTTTCCCCAGTCGTTCTGCACTTTACCATTCATTTGAGTTAGAACTGTAATAAGATGCCCGCTGAGTGAATCATTTAGAGTCAAATGCATGTTACTCTTTATTCAGCTGCTGCCCGCCTGGTCATGCATTCAAATGGCCAGATCTAAAGTGACAGAACTTTGTATTCCCTGAATTAGCTGAGTATAGGGAACAGGAAAGGGAATATTCATGGTATTACCAGGGGAGCAAAGGAGGAAAAAAGCTTCCTGACCTTTAAAACAGTTAGATCCCTCCAGGAGCTGTTATTTAGAATGAAGCGGATCGTATCACTTTAATACGTCACATAGAAAATTCTCGATGGTGTTAATGAGCTGGTTTTGAATCTTCATCCAAAACAGATCTTACGGACAACGTAAGAGGTGTTTGAGGCATCAGACTTCAATTCTGATAAAATCTCTTTGAACTTCTTGAGATAATGAAGCTAGTGAAGCTTCCCTATGGCTAGTACTGCTTCTCCTTTGCTCCTTACATCTATTTGTTTACTGCTTCATTTATGAGAGGCTTAGACGACAACTTCTCAGAAATGGGCTTTAAAAAATACTTTGCCTGCAAACTTTTTACAGACTAGACAGAAAAACCCCAAAAGTGTTACATACTAAGTACAAAGAAATACAAAAACCCTATCCATTCCTCCACTATCTCACTTTGTTAATGTGAATGAAAATGTTTTACCCCATTACTCGTTATAGTTAAGACATTTCCAAGCTTTTTTGCTTCCTCTAATTCTACTCTAACACTGAATACATGTATACCTATACAAACATACATAACCCAAGATTAAATAAATGCATATTGTGAAATTAAGGAATATTGAACTCAGACCACAACAAACCCACAGCCTGAAGAGATGGTGATGATAATCCCTACCATGAGTCAGAAAGGTCCTGAAACTTAAGAACTCTGTTGCTGCGGGGGGGTTGATGGAAGAACTGTGTCCACAAAGAGGTCTGCAGGAACACTCGCTAGACACACAGCATGCTGCAATGAATTTTGAAACTCCATAAACACATGCATAACTTTAGGCATGTAAGAAGTGGATTTATTCAGAGTGAGGGGCCATCAACAAACTGATGCGGGCATCTAATGCTGAACTCAACAGACAAAATTTAGACACCCATGGAACCACTGCTAGCAATCCCCAAAATCCACATTCGGCTGTCATCAGTGAAGCTACAGGCACCCACCCTCATTAACACAGAGCTAAGTGGCTGATGCCTGAGCCTCGTTAGGGCCCCCAAACCAGGCCAGTCCCAGGAAGCTCCAGCTGGTGGATGTCTTACAGCACACACTGCGCTCGCATTAAAGGAGTCAGCTCCCTGCAGAAACCAGCAAACACCGGCATCAATCACCAGGAAGAGACCTGTTGTATAAAGGCTTAAACGTTCATTACAGCAGGGTTTCAAGCTTGGGTCTCTTGCTTGCAAGCGTGTGTGTCCATTATGAGGCAACTGCCTGCCTGTATGATTTTCCTGATGCTAAGAGTATTCACTCAGTTGGCCCCAAGAGCAGCTTCAGGACAAGGAATAGGTAAGGAGTGACTTTGCACGCCTGGTTCCCCAGCAATGATCAAGACCTGGGCAGCTTAACTGGAGATTTAAGCCATGATGCTAGTAGGCGTGGGACGTGGAGGGGACGAGGGTGTTGGAGGGAGGCTGCCCCGATCAGACAACCCTTCACCCGGCCCCACCTTACACACCGCGCTCCTCGGGGGCTCCGGGCTGCGCCCAGGCCTAAGACTAAAACATCGGGGGGGGATTTTTCGGCTTTGCCTCGCAGGGGTGTGGAAGCACCTCCAGCACCGGACCCTGCTCGGCGGGGAGGAGGGCGAGAGGCCGAGCGGCGGCCGCAGGCTCCTACCTGCGGCTTCAGGCGCTTCGCTGTCGGCGGCGGGCCCGGCCCG
>WAAD01012715.1:63519-82145 GCA_013389945.1 Fregata magnificens
GAATGTCTGCTGGGTCTCTCTGTGCTGTGGAGCCCAGCTTTTTAATGCTTCCCTGAAGTTTTCTGGCTTTCCCATCACTCGGGTCAAGTTTTCCTCCTCTGCTTTGATCTATGGTAATAGTCTTGATTTTATTTTTTTTCCTGTGTTTTACAGTGGTTTGAACTTTATTGATTTGATGGTGCGACAGGGGAATATCGACAACCCTCCTAAGACACCACTTGTTCCTGGGTTTGAATGCTCTGGAATTGTAGAAGCTCTTGGAGATAGCGTGAAAGGATTTGAGGTAATGTTCTCTTTATTTGCAGAGCAAGACTAAATAATCAGCAGTTCACCGAGTATGTTGTCCCTAATCCCTTCTGGTCTGCCAGCGACAGCAGCCTTCACCATCCTGTTGAGATTTGAAAGGGCAATTTTTCCTTGCTGCTTCCCAAGCATGAGAATGGCCTCTCGAATTAGTTTCTAAAGCCACCACTGTCATCTCCTTCAAGTCCTTTCTGAAAAGTCACTTGTGCCATGTGCATATCCTGATGGCTAAATAGGAACTGGAAGGCATGCCTGATGTGCTTTAAGAAAGTAAAAGAAATTGAGTTAACTTGTTAGGTTTCTTTTCTTGGTCATGTTTGCTATCATTGTTGCTCTGTTCCTCGAAGCCCCTGCGCTGCTGATTGTAGTTTCAAGTTTTGATCTTGAGTTAACGAGACCCCCACCTACAATAAGCATTGCTTCTTACAATCATGTGCATTCATGAGACACAGATAAAATTGGGACCCTGATTCTGCGTGTAGGACTTATTCTGATCACTCAGAAAAAGGATCTGTTTCACCTAACAGAATAGTGATAAATGACAAATAGTTAATATATGTAATAAAGCTTTCATAACTGGTTGGTGTTATGGACTCTTTGGCATCTCTTATTACATATAAACAGCGTTCTGTCCTACCTCCTATTCCATTATTGATGTTAAACATCTATATTCCCTCCAATTTTGCACTTTATTTCCTAAGTAGATAGAAAAATTTGGAAATAAAACCAGAGTTAATGCATGTCAATCCTATCTTAGCTATTTGCTGAGTCAGTCATGTCATCAGGTAATTGCATTTTCTGAATTCTTGTTGTATCCTGATCTTAAGAAGGCAATTACCTAAAATATTTTTATTTAAAGGTAACATTTTTGCTCTTCTAGAAGAGCTGTAAAATTTCTCAGTTGAGTGAAGATAATGGCCAATTTAGTTTCTAGTAGGGTCTCGGTGATGAGCTCTTCTTAGGACGTTTCTCTGCCTTCCCCCTCCTGTCCCATCTCTGCCTTGAAACAAGTCGTGATCTTCCAGTGTTTTTTGTGACGAACAATAACTGAACAATAACTTTGCTGTTTGAAAAACTCTACTGCTTCAGTTGTTCTGCTCTAGTCTCTGTGTTTTATAGTTACACTCCATATCGAAGAATATTCTATGAAAGGAGCATAGAAAGCCTCTGCTCTAGATCAGCATTCTCAAATTAAAAGTTCTTGCTATTTTTAAAGGGCATCATGAGGCTACAGCATATGGTGCTTATTTGAATAACATTGCATCTGACTGAATATACTGGGTCTCTTTTTAAGTTATATCTTTGTTCTGACTGTAGAACATGTTTGTGCTCTGTTGTGCTCCCTGAAATTGAAATAAACCACGGTATTTTATTTTTTGCATATAATCAGCATAGCCATGGTAGTGTTTGAGTGATGTAGAAGAAGGGTCGACACTCAGAATAACTGCTGTGCACAGCTATGAACCCATCAACAGGAGGACTTACCATCAGGAAGATGCAAGAACATTCTGTCAGTTTCTTTATGGATTTCTTGCACAAAATAGGAGCATGCCAGATGCTTGTTGTCTCCTTGCCATATGCTGTTACCACTGTCCATAGCCATGGCAGGCATGGCAAAGATTGCACCCTACATCTTTTGACCTTCTTTCCCTTTGTAGATCTCTTCCAGTTCAAGTCACATTAAAGTTGTGGGCATTTCACGCTCTGGAAAAATGTGTCTTACTGGCCCTTAGTCTGTACTACCTGAGGTAGTACACCTGAGATATTGCCAGCCATTTATTGTCTTCATTTGCTGTGATTGCATTATCGTATGACAAGTGACAGCACTGAATGGCAGTCCATTTTGACAGTAATGTGTGAGAACACCTTTTATGTTGAAAGAAAGCCTTTTTTGTGGAATAATGGTGTAATGCCTATTCCTTCTCCCATTAAAAGAAAAGGTGATTTCTAATGAGCTCAAATGTATCAGGCCTGATCTCTCTCTAGTTGTGGGGATGATCCTCAGGAGCTATGGCCTAATCTGACATGACGACTAGGGTCTGTATAGTGTTTGTGGTAAAATATGGTATTTATTATTACTTAGAAATCCCTTGGGAATCACCAAGAGAGACTTCTGTGCATTCTTTTTGGTAATCATTTATGTTTGTTTGCAAGGATATAGGACATGCTAACATCTTCACTAATTAATCCTAGCAGACTTTAGATTTTAGACACTTTTCTAACAGCAAAAGGGAACCACAGAGTGGTTACTGGTGAGACATTGTTAATTTGAATGTGTTTTTCAAAAGGAGGAGGCATTTCGGTGAAATTGGAATGGCAGTTCTGTTTCAGCATCCTCATTCTAAAAGAGACAAACCCTTCAGAACTGTCAGCAGCACCATGGCTTTTAGCAACCTGCAATATCCCAAAGCCAAAGTGATGACAAGTACTTGGGAGACCAAAATGTGCTTGTGCTATAAATGTTTGCCAGAAGGTAAAAGTGTTGTGTTTTACTCCATTGCTGTGGAATATAGTTGAAATAGTCCAAGAACAACCTGTAGTATTTCTAAAGCATTAGTGGCTATTAGTAGAATGTAAGATAAAGAATATTAGGCAGATAAGCAAAGGTATTTTAGAGGGACAACTGCTGGTACTTTTAGTTAAAACATGAAATCCTGAAGTTTTATGCTATTCCTGCCTTATTACTTATACTGTGGCTCCATTGAAGAGCTCCTTTCATGGTTAAGGATGCTATATTTGTTGGTGTATTATAGAAAGGCAAAGAGGTCTAAGACAAGGTAAAAGACGCGTAGGGGCTGCTGGGGATAAGCCACTATCAAGAGTTTGTAAGGGTCATGCCTATGAAGGTTTTAATATATATTGGCCAAACGTTTGCTCACTGTGGCTCTCCCTAGTAGCCCCAGTAAACCAATTTCTACTTTTACGCAAGTGTTGCTTTCGAAGTCTGGTTGTACCCCTGCAGGAGCCTCAGAGCTCCAGTTGCCTTGTTATTCTTGTCCATCTGTGGGGAGTCACTATCTCCATTTTAAAAACCTGAAGCTGCAATGAAGGCCATTATACAAACGTGTGAATTTGATGTGCCTGGACCTCTGAAAGGTGCCTAGGAGCAACTGACTGTATCTAATATTAACGTAAAAATCTTTATTTGTCCATAGTGAAATACACTTTCACTACTATATATTTTCCAAAGAAATTTGAGTAGAGAAATGTTGCATTCGAAGAGAATATTTCATTGCTCCTTTAAATCCTGTCAGATTCACTTTGTAGGCTTAGTGGTGCCTCAGAATCCAGAGGTACATTTTTGATGTTTAAGGTGGCTTATTTGAAGTTGCAGGATCGAATTCTGCTCTGACACATGGCTGTAGAAATGACAATCATGGAAATGTTTTGGTAGAATCAGTTATTAAGATAATAAAAATAGAGACTGGATAAGACGGTGTTATCTTCTAAATGGGTGGTTTCCTAACCCTTTCATGTGCTCTATTTACCAGAGTACAAGGCCTCCCCTTCTCAATCAGCAGAGAGGAAAAGTAGCTCTAAATTAGCATGAAGACTGAGAAAGCAAAGTGAGAATTATGTTAGGTGTAATTTTGTTTATTCCGTGAGTCTCATCAATATTATCATAATCTTTTTTCCTTTTTTTTTCTTTTTTCTGTAAGGAAATTTCCTGGTTATTAGTAAGAGTGCTGTTTCCATTGTTTAAAGCCCCATCTGTTATTTAGGAGCTCTGCTAGCAAAAGATGATCTGTATTAGTGATGATGGAAGACTGTTCCATCAGAGAAGCAGTGTAGCAAAAAAGAAGAGGTGGCTTTAACTTTGTTTGGATATTTTTGTTAAATTCAACTTTTTAAGTAAATACAATTAAAAATGGTAAAAGCCCAAAGCTGAGCAGCTTAACTGCTGTTTTGCCAAAGGTGTGGAGCACTTATCTTCACAGTCAGTCAGTGACCCACAGCTTGAACAGGGAGAGTTGCAGGTTTTACAAGTTGCTCTCTACAGTCTCAATTGCAGCCATTGTTTTCTCCCTTGTTTGTAGATTGGAGACAGAGTCATGGCTTTTGTAAACTACAATGCCTGGGCTGAAGTAGTATGTACCCCGGCAGAATTTGTCTACAAGATCCCAGATGACATGAGTTTTTCTGAAGCTGCTGCGTTTCCCATGAACTTTGTAACTGCCTACATGATGCTCTTTGAAGTTGCTAACCTAAGAGAAGGCATGTCTGTGCTGGTTCACTCGGCAGGAGGTGGGGTGGTAAGTTGGAACTTTTCGTACTTTCTTTTCATCAAGTAACTGAAGCAGTCTGATGCATCTCAATTTCTGAAATGACCCAGACCCTGCAGTTTGATTTGATATCAGACTTCCCTATGTGAGGGATTGCGGTGGGAGGAACTGCATCTGTTTTCCCATCAAAACACTGATGTGAATGGTTGGCAGGAGCTTTTGGTGAAATAAAAATGTTCTGACAATAAACTTTACCCAAAAACCCCTCCAAAACCCCCTAATTGGTTGTCAGAGATTAAGGACTAAGTGTCGTCCCAAACATTGCATTCCTGAACTTATGCACCTTGTACTTCTATGTAAAAGAAGGCTGTAATGAAAGGAATAAATAAATCAACTCCCTGCACAAGGTACTTGTAGGTAACCATAATCCTCCTTGCAGTAAATGGCCCACTTGGAATACTCCTGCAAATACCATGTGCGAGTGTGTTTGATGCTTTCTCTGGGAAAGACTTCCCTCCCGCCTTGTTGTAGAGGGACTGAAAGTGATGAAAAGCATTATCATGCCAACCCTGAGGAAAATATACAAATGCTGATTTTGAGTCAGTGGTGGCTGCTGCATGTCATAGTTTGGATCATTAGTAAGGAGGCGTTGCGTTGCATGGGCAAAGCAACAGTAGGATGAATTTGGTGGAATACCAGGTCACACAATGAAATAAAAAGTCAGCATTTTTGTGTTACCAGTTCCTTGAACTATCTTTCAGGAAAATCTCTCTCCTTTGGAAAATAAGCTTGTGCAAAATATTAAGGTACTGATGGGGAGTTTGTTTACATTTGAAATTATGCAGTCGTTTTCTATAAGACAGATTTTATGACCTGAGAACATTAGCAGATCTCAGCCTTTTCAAATTGGAGTGCCTCTTCTGTTTTCCTGTTATGCCTTATGCATACTAAATTAATATTCTGTTGTCTGCTGAGGTCTGGTGGGCAGCCCCAAACACCTTATCCCTAATTCTATGCCCTTAGACCTTCTTTCAGATTCTCATACAAAAGAAGGCTGTAATCAAAGGAATAAACTCATGAGTTCCCTGTACAAAGTATTTTTAGCTAACGATAATCCTACTTGCAGTAAATGGTCCTCTTGGAATACTTCTGTAAATGAATGGAATTTATAATCGTATTATGCTTCGGCACAGTACAACCTAGACCATTATGGCTGACTTTATTGTTCTTTAATATTAAATCTTTTCATGTGGAGTTTAGGTCTGTTAAAGCAACATGAGGCCACACATTCAGGGGGACTGTATATTCTACAGGAATTGAAGGCTCAGCTTTAGCTGTAAGGCCATTTGCCCAGCTGACACTATATAGACCCAGGCTGAGCATACAGAATTAGCAAAACATCCAAAAGCAATCCCTGTGCATATGCATGTATCTAGAGAAAATGAACTCCTTCTCCTTATTAAGACAAAGCGTCCTTGCTAAATTTCTTTATTTCTTTCTCTCTTCCTTTTTCTAACCTCACTTGCCTCTGTTATTTCTTCCTTCTCTTCCTGAAGCACTGTTATTCCTCTGCCAACTCTCACATAGTCTTCTTCACTAGTGTCCAACCTCTGTGCTGGGCTGTTCCTGTACGGAGCTGCTGCCTTCCTCTCTTTTATCGCAGATGCTCAATGAGCAGCTTTTGACTGGTCCTCTGCCGTGGCTGCGTTGTGGACCTTCTTTGAGAGAAGCTAAAGGAAGGATGGGTGCTGGTTGGGTGCCAGGAGAACAAGGAGAAACCAGATCAATCACCTGCTAAGTAGTTAAATGGAACAGAGTTTCCAAGGGCAAGACCAGAGATGCAGGAAGAACAGCCAAGTTGGCCAATAGCTGATATAGGTCTGTGTATGATCCAGGGAGGACTGTATGTAAGAGGGAGACAGGTCTGACTGGCCTGCAAGGCAGGATGCTGATCGCTGTGTCACCGGGGAAAATGCCTCATGCAGCCTGTTGTTCCTTGTAAGGGAAGAGCATGTATAGCTAGAATTGGAAAGCAAAGACTTTTCCCATTGCTTGATAGGTCTTACAGGTAAAATATCACTCTGGACACGCATGACGTTTTTTCCTTTCCACTAATTAGATGTAAAGATTTCAGAGGGGTCTGTGTTACTCTTTAAACTGCTCTAATAATCTGTCTGTTAATCCTTTGAAAAATTTAAGAGCCTCAATCGAACAAATCACTCTCACAAAGTTCTTGGTTAATAAAACAGAAAACTGGCACTGAAATCGCTGTGGGAAGAGGTATTTTTTGTGGTGTTGCTTTAATAGCTAGAAGGCCCATTCCCACTTTCAGCAAGTGGGAAACCTGTCCAGTTTGTTTCTAAATGTCATAGAAATTCCAGAACACTTTAATGAGACAATAGGCTCCCTGTGGGACTAGAAGTTTGTAATTGTTCCTTTCTCATTATGCAAGATCATTATTTTAGCTGCTTCAGGCAGTTTATGAAAAAGAACTTGTTGCTTCAAAAATGTTTGTGAGGTTCTTTGTTCTGGCTCCCTAGTCCCCTTTAGGAGGATCCTGTGGCTTTTTCAATAAATTGAGTCAGGGAAAATTCTCTAGGACCTTTACTTAAGTATTGCCTCAGTTTATTTATGTGGCCTTAATTTTCTTTATAGATATTTTTGGTAGTGAGGTAACTATAGCAGTTGTCTTCCCATCTGTGCCTGGGGTATGACTAGTATGTGACAGCATCCTTTAATGTCTGACAGGATGCTTTAGATAAGTCAGTTTACTTATTTCCAGAAGTTCCAGGGGACATCAGAAGATGATGTAGAGAAAAAGGAAATGTACCAAGATAACTTATCTTGAAAAAAGTCTCCCATACCTGTCTCTGTTACAGAGACTTGAATCCTGTTCCATATACCAAATGAGTACCCTCCCTGCTGCCCACTTAGCTGAAAGGTCAAGGCATCATGCGATCTTCCCTGTTCATGGTCAGAAACATGGCTAGCTGTAGGGAAGCACCTTGCTCCCTGAACCAGGAGGACAGAGGTGGACACTCACAAACTCTGCTTCTGACGCTGTTGGTATGTCGTAGTCTTCCATCTGAAGAGGAGGACCTGCTGCAGTGCTTAGAAAGGGGGTTTGAAAGGAGAGATTGTATTTGCTTTTGTTTCCTAGGGCCGGCTTGTTGATTTTTGATTGTTTGGAAAGGGGGCTGCTTTGGGGGCTGGTTTGCTTTTCCGGTCTCCCTTTCCTTCTTGAGATAGGGGTGGTTAAGAGAGACGACTCTCAGCTCTCAACCTGGACAGTGAAGTAGGTTGGAGAAATTTTAGGGGCTTTCTAAGAAAGCACGGTACACGCTCACAGTTGCATTGCATGATTCAATCAGACTTTGAGAAATTAATACCTTGCAAAGCATTCTGTTGTCATTGCTCAAGTTGCTACTGACCAAGAGCTAACAAGGACAACGGTTGTCATATGCTCCCTTTCAGGCCTCTGCTGGGCAGGATGCTTAACACTTCTGCTTGAACTGTTATATTGAGTAGCAGTGCAGTTCGATAATTAACGAAAGATGTAATTGTGTAATACAAATAGGGTTTAAATGCTTAAAGCTACAGAAATGTTTAAGTGTCCTTCTGAACTGATTGCTAAAATAAGGAGAAAGTCAGCTAACACTGAACTTCAAAAACTTCCTGTTATCCGTACATAGAAAGAAATGAAAGATGAGTTTGCAAGAACATATGACTTACTGTAGGACATATATTGGCCTATCTTAACTATAAAACGCTGTAATTAATGTTTGAAATGACTGTAAGACAATGGTAGAGTAGCTCCCTTCACAAATATACTCCCACGTCTTTTTTTTCAAGTGAAGCAAAGTGGCGACCGAAGAAAATACGCCGAGAAAACTGAGTAGTAGCATGCACCCTGCTGGGACTGATCTGCTGTATGAAGCAATTAGTTCTTTAAAATGAAGACTGTTTAAGTCAGCACATTCAGTGCAAGTCACAGCACAGGCCTGTAGAAGATTATAAAGTTGCTCTTAAAATTTTTAACGTAAACTTGTAAACTGTATCCTGGATTAGTTGAATTAGTATAAATACACGACTGTTGTATTAAAAACCGAACAAACAACAACAAAAAGAGCCCCCAAAAAACCCAGAGCAAAAAATCGTAGACTCTCCTCTTCTAGCTTTAATAAATCCAATCTCTATCTCTGTGATATCTACCTGGAAAATGAAATTTTTCAGGGATTTAGATTTGTGAGACACAGCAATTATGCCCATTTGCTTATTTGTTTGCTCTTTATGTACTTTCTATTCTTAATATTTAGAGCACAAAACTTTGGTCATTTACCAAGATTGTGTAAACACTTCAATTTCATCACTTAACCCCTCAGACGCAAGGCAGAATTGTTAGCCAATTCTTAGCATTTCAATCTTACAGATGCTAAAATTAAGCTGCCTTTCCTGCAGGAGCATCAATTGCCATCCTGAAGCTGTGATCTGACCTTCCCTTTCAGGCTCAGCAGCAGAGGAAGTGCAAGCAGAGAAAGTTACAGATGCAGCTCTCATGTTTGAATTTGAAGGGTAAATCTGACTTGGCAACAGATTTAGGTCATCCTGGCAGGATTGGTTAGTGCTTGGCAGGAACCCTCTTTTTTATTGTGTCTCCCCTGCATAAATTGCAAATATTTGAGGATGTGTTCCAAACTGAATCACTGAAGTGGTGATATTTCATCTGACAAAGAACTGGCACTCCTTAGTAAATCTACTCACCCACTATCACAGGCAGCATATAGGAACCCTTTCAAGAGAATTATCAGATTTCTTCTTAAAAAATACCTATGTGTTTATCCCTTCAAATTCTCTCTGCTCTGTCTTGCTGGGTGAGAAATCTTTCTCGTTTCCCAGACTTCATTTGTGGCCAGTTAATGTATCTTTGTTCTTCTGCTGAAGTTGTCCATTAATTACAATTAGCTATTCTTTCCTCTTGGGGCACTTCTTTCAGATCTTTTTGGCAGGATGTATATGTGTTTATGGCTAGAAACAAACTCAGAATCAAATCTCTCCTTGGCCTGTATTTTTCAGGCTGAAAGCAGGTTGGTTTGTTCATGTGCCTTTTTTGTAAAGTCGGATGTCTGTTTCCTTGGTCATCCTACAGACACTGGTCCAGGTAGGTACATACACATTTCCTGGGCTCTGAGCTGGTTGGTAGCAAAGCAGCAGTAAGCTGCTATGAAAGCCGGAGCCTTTTAAAATAGGTCTCACAGCATCCCTAATCCTTTTAAACATTGTATGGGTAGACTGAATTTAGGTCTGTCTGCACCTGGCAGGTAGGAGCACATTAAAAAGTACTCTTGTGTTTGAGTCAGTCCTTCTTGATGTGAATAATTAGAATTTACTCTGCTCTTCTGATGGTCCTGGCCAGCATACTCTACAATGGTATTAATACTTCCCACTTTGCTGAGATCTTTACCTGATACCTCCCAGGACAGCACTTGCTATTTTCACGTTAGCAGTTCATAGCCGTTCTGCATTTGATGAAGTGCTTTCCTGTATTTCATCTCCAGCAGCCAAGGAAGGGAATAAATCAGCTCACACAGAGCTCTATGTAACCAAGTCTAGGCTGCTTTAAGTACCCAAGCTATCTCACTTAAAGCCAGACAGGGTATCTCCACGCTGAGCTGCCCTGTGCTGCTGAATGCCTCTAAAGCAATGGATGTGCTCCCCTCAGCAACTCAGGAGAGTCCCAGTGCCATGCCTGAGTCTATTTCCAGACACTGCCTCAGAGCATAATCTGTTAATCAAACACAAAAGCCTGGCGAGCCATACACAAAAAGCAATTTCCCTGACCAAAGCAGGCTGCAGTCCTGAAGGCCTTTCTTTTTGCCTCTCCCAGCCCTGCACTCCCCAGAGGACAAGTCCTTCCCCTGAATCCCCTGCTGAGTCATGTCACAGACGGGCGGTGCTTAACTCTTCGTTGGCTGTTCTACCTTTTCAGATAGAGTTTATATCCTCTGGGCGAGGATCTTGGCTGGGGTATGTTGTCGTAGCTCCACTAAACTGAAGAGGACTTATACCAGATGGAGATTCAGCCCTGAGTTTTGGATGCATCTCAGCTAGACAATTTTGCAAGGGGGTAGGAAGAAACAGACCCTGATAATTCTTGGAGAAAACGAGAGATTTTAAGGGTAAAAGAGATCATTATCTCATGGTGACGCTTTCTTCCCCTCCCTCTACTCCAAAACTTACTTGTGGTGCACTGAGTGTAGCAGATGCTGCCTTACGCTTGTTCAAGAATCACATTTCAGTTTGTCCACTCTGCAATGTTCACCTTAGTGTTTGGTTTCCAATTTCCTCTGCTGTAATTGGAAAAACGACACCTTCAGGAGATGGAGTGTTGTGTATCCGACTTCTCCTAACACCAGAGAAAAATTTTCCTTGATGCCAGGAGATTAGTAGACGTCTTCTCTTGCCGTTTTCTTACTATGTTTGTGTACTTCAGATACTTCAGATATTGTTATGTGGCATCAAAGCATTTTGGAAATGTGGATTCTTCTCAGTGTGGCTCCAAACAGGTTTCTTGTGCAAGATTTAGTCTGAATGTGGTTTTTTGTTTGTTTGGGGTTTGGTTTTGTTTTGTTTTCTAAATGGCTGTAGCACCTTTGGGCTGCAAAAATATATCCTAGAAATGATAATTTCTTACTGATGCTATTGGTTCTACTAGATGTAGTTTTGCAGGGTGGTATCTTTTAGACAGTTTGTTCTCTGCTGCTATAAAGCTGAGCTCAGTTTACATAAAAGCAAAAAAGATGCTTTCTTGAAAGTATACTGATCTGCTGTAATTCAGTGCACAGCTTGCACATCAGACTGAGGTCTGGCTTGTGCCGTTAGGTCAGACCCTTTTGGAAATCCACTGACTTATACCCCTTATTTATATTTCATCCAGTGTTGTATTAGTATTAATGAGCTAATTAGATTACTAAATTTTCTTCTGTTCATGCTTTCTATATTGACTTTTAAATGTCAATGACTTTTTTTACTTTGAAATTGTTTAAATGCACAGAACAGTCTATTTCATTTTTATTTCTTAAAAATCTACTTTTCTGTTCTTTTATGTGGTTATCTCAGTATAAGACATTTCCAGTCCTGCATGTTTAAAGTTGGGGTTTAAAGCAAAGGAATGTAAAGAAATCTCAATCTTTTTACTGGATTTAAACCTACTATAAGCATACCTATTTATAATAAACTCTGTAATAATCGTATGTGTAGATTAGGTTCAACATACTGGTTTTATAAATTGACGGGATATCTTGAAAAGGAATCCATCAAACAGACTTTGAAGCTAAAGAGACACAAGACTCCTATGCCAAATCCACTATTAGGAGACATGCTTCATTTCCACAGAACGCTTTAATCCAAGTTATTAACTTCCTTGAGGACTCACAGTGTGGTGTTCTGCATGATAAGTAGTATATAAAAATATATATATTTTAAAGGAGATAATTCCATTTTAAGGGAATATTTTGTAACCACGTCTTTTCCTTCAGAGAAGCATTTGATTAGTTTTTTCAAAGACTGCTAAATCCTGTTAAAGGTAAAATTAATTGTCCAAGTGAGAATTATTTTTTGCCACTTACTAATTTTCCCAGGTTCAGGAAGCAAGAATTTAGTCTGTGCTTATATGTAGAAATTTGCATTGTATACAAAAAAATTAGATGTGTGAAGAGTTTTATTTTCATTTTTCAAATCATGCTTATCTAATTAGGTACCCTCTTGGAAGGTTTTAGCGTTCATACACTATTTCTGATAACATGGTGTGTGCTTCCATATCCATGTGGTCTCCATGGCGAAAGCCAGTAGCAGAGATGATGTGGTGTTTTTCTGGGCGGGGAGGAGACAGAAAGCCCTCTTGTCTCTGTCTACCACAAAGCAGTCTTTAGGAGGCGAATGGCTTTGGAATCCAAAAGACAGAGCTTGTGTGCCCCTGTGATCAAAGGGTGCTTCCTGGTGAGAGTATGCAGGGGGGCAGGAGAGGCATGGATACCTCGCCTGCCCCTCCACGGCCCTGGGAGGAGGATGTCCTTCCTTCCAGCTGCAAAACCCTCTGTGCATACTTCATTTGTGAACTATGGGCATCCTGAACACCGGGGCCTCACATACTCGCAATTAAAATGTATAGCCCTCTAAACACTAGCTACTAATCCAGAGGTAGCTAGATGACTTGAGGGATTAGAAAAGAGTCTTAAGAGTGACTTGCATAGCCACAGTGCTGTTTTGGAGCTTAGTCAAATTCCACAGAAATTAGTGAAATGTTTGAGTTCATAGGTTGAGTTCAATTCTCCTATTTTGGTGGGGAAAGCGTGAAAGGTCCAGTATTACCCTTTATTCCAAGATTTCTGAAATACGAATACTAAGAGTATTTTGCACAAAAATAAGTAAGACTCAACATCAAGTTAAGATCTTCAGAAAGCTGTAGAAGAATGTTTTGTGGAATTGCCTCAAAATACTTCAGTGATGTTCATCCAATTATAAAAGTACTGGTCATATGAGTCAGTTTTAGGCTTTAAATATCTCCAGAAAGCTGGAAAGTATTGTGATCTGGGGTTTTAGATAGGCTTATCTCTGTGGGGGAAGGGAGGGGTGTACTGACGAGTTTGAGTCAGGAGGCAAATAGGTTATGCTCATCATGGGGTTTTTTGTGCATTTCTCCTATTCATTTGACTGTCAGTTTGTTAAATGTTAGTCATCTTCTGCAGGATAAAAATCAACATGTTTTCTACTCTAATATTTGACCTTTTAAACGTTCAGTGGTTTTGATCCAGGATATACTCGTTATCCCTCTTCTTCCCAAGTTAGATTGAAAATGCAGAAAACTAATTAGGCAATAGATCAATAATGTCAGAATTTCACTCAACTAGAATACACTATAAAATACTGACTTATCTAAATCACTATGGGTGATGGTTTTCTGGGAGACACAGAAAGTGCAAAAAGAGGATTGCTAGTGAAAATGACTAAGAAAAGGAGAGATACAAAATCCAGATTAATTTTTTTCTTGTGATTTTGTGTTACAATATTTGTGGAGGCTAAAACCTGGGCTTCAGAATGAGACTCTAAGTAACAGAGAAATTAAGTATGAGAAGAGTGAAACGTTTTCTGCTCCCCAAAGGCATTACATCTTGTGAGATGAGGCCCCTCAAGAATGGATTTTCCTATGATTTCTAAGAGACTAGGGATTCCAACCCAGGAAAATGGTAGATGATTTTAAAAAGAAAAGATCATTTATGTTTGGTATTGGATTACCATGCTACGAATCAGCATTCATACGTGGGTCCTGCTATAAGTTTTTGTGAGCTGTCGGAGAGGTTGTTCAATTTGCTGTGCTATTACATTTGTCATCTGTAAAGTGAGAATGAGAATGCGTCCCTTCTCCTGCTCTCTTCTCGATGTCTATTGGTACCTGTGCAAAGGATCACATAAACTGTGCCTTGCTGTGTAGCTGTTTACTGACTAATCCAGTAGGAAACCAATCTGAAACTCCTGGATGCCACCATATATAAATAATAATATTGTCCTCTCTTGTGATGTTCACCTCAGAGGATTGCCACTAGCAATTACATTCAGCGTTATATGTGAGGATGCCAAGACCCCCAGGGTATGCAAGGCTATCTAATTATTCTACTATAAATAAAACCCAAGCACTGATTACTGGTATTTACATGCTAATAATTAGGGTTTCTGGTTGGAATGAACAGAAATGTGTTTATCCATGGATGATTTTACTGGTCATGCATACAGTTTACAACTGACTATCTTTTGGCTGTAAATAGAAGTAAGAATCTGCTGAATTCCGTCAGACTTTATTTTTAGAATGACAGTGCCATTTCTTGCTTCTGGGCATAGCCGTGTAACCGTGCTAGCTCCAGTGGAATAATGTCATTACAGCAAGAGGCAGGATGTGGCTACCAAAAGTCTTTCTTCCATTTGTCAGTGTGTTAAGAGTAAAACAAGGCCCAGGGTTGTAAAAAGATGACCTCTGAGGATCTTTTTGAAATCTAGATGGCTCAGCATTTACGCAGTGCTTCCCTTCTTCTCTCAGCCTCATGAAATTAGAGGTTGAAACTTGAAGAAGTTTCAGATTCTGGCACCCGAAGCTGGAAAGTTGAAGTACAAATTCTCTAATGCCCCAAGCCTTACCTAAACGCTGATGTAGCATCTGATTGACTCCACTGGATTCCTGCCCAGACACAGGAGGGATATACTGGGGGAATGATTTTCCTATACATGCTCTAGGCCATTTTATCCCCTTTGCTGTCGATCAGTTTTGAGGTTGGGGCACTGGCCTAAGCAGACCTGTTAGTGTGACTCAAGGCTATTCCTGCATTTTGAATAATTAGTAATAATTATTGCTATTAATAAGAGGTAAACCAGGTTTGCTTTACTATGCAGTATTTGTTATACCAACTTGCTGGCTCCCACTGAAACCATAAGAAAATGCAATCGCTCGGGAATGGTGGACTACATGCTGTCCTGGGACTGACTACACTAGACATTCTGTATTAGGACTGCAAAAACTTGAAGCATAAAAGCTGTATCTGAGTACCAGAGGAGCCAAGTACTTTTACATTATCTGCCAGACATTCTGTTCTGGTATCAGGTGCTGCAAGGCCTTCCCTGTGAGCAGAGAGGATTTGAATCACGTGCGGAAGCAGTCAACACTGTTCTGGAGTACGAAGTGCAAAGAGGACTGCTGACGTTACTCAGGGAGCTCTGGGGGAAATGCATATAGGATGCAAGTAGCAAATGAGAAATATTTCTCTAGCACTCTTTGAGTAATCATTTTTGGTGGTCCTAAATTAATGCCGTTTCCCTTAAATTGCATTGCCTATGTTAAAAGATCAAGAAGAACTCTTTTCGAATACAATTTTTGATACATTAAATTAGTTTTATCCCTGCAGTTGCTTTGTCTTCAGAATATCCTTTTGATTTAAGTGTATTTTTTTTTTTCCTGTGGCTGAACTGCATTGCACTGGCAAGAAATTAGTTTGGGAAGTCCTTGCACATGTTTGGTCTTGGATTTTTCTGTCATGAGTGAATTGGCACTGCAAAGTCTGTCAACCAATTTCCATGTCAGTGAACTAACAAAATAATGTGTTTGCAGGGTCAAGCTGTTGCTCAGCTCTGTTCAACTATTCCCAATGTTACTGTTTTTGGAACAGCTTCATCTTTCAAACATGAAGCAATCAAAGACTCAGTAACTCACCTGTTTGACAGAAATGCAGACTATGTTCAAGAAGTAAAAAGGTAATCTTTTATTTTCCTGAGTAAGAGTTGTATAGTATCTGGAAAAATACTATGAAAGACACCGGGCTGATCATATTTATGGGAAGAGATTACATTTGTGAGTTTGGGAACTGTCGTTTATTCCAGATATTCCATCTGTCCACTACAAGGGACAAGATAGCAAGCATCTCCCTATTTCTTTATAAGCAACATAAGCTTTACTAGTCCGTGTTCATACTTGGACATCTGTTGCAAGCAAAGTAAATTCAGTGAAAAAGAATAAAGATCTTAACAGAACAATGTACTCTGCTACTACCTGCATATGTAGTAGCTCACTGTAATGCACTGAGTAAGATATTTTCAGTGGATCTGTAAGTTATCCAGGTTTTGGAGTTCTCTGGTGTGTTTCTATCTGCCTGGGTTTTTATCCTCTGCCAGGGATTGATATCAGAGCACATGATGCCTGTTTTAATTTCAGATCCTTAGATTTTGTTTGTTTGCATTCAGATTAGAATCATCCTGTTGCCTTTTGAAGTCATCATGTGTGTTTCTATTTACATGCTTTCAAATAGTTTGTTTTCCAATTTGTCTGGTTTTAGATCCTGATGTTGATACAATTGGCAAAACTTCAGAATTGATAAGAAAATCTTAGTAAAAAATGTCTTTTTGATTTTTTGTCAGATAAGAATAATATTTTCCCTTCATCTTGTATCTGTCAAAATACTACATTATGTAGCTGAGCATAAACCAAGAAATTTCTCAAAGGGGCACACCAGGGTAGTACAATTGATAGGCTTCCTGTCAAACTTACGCATTCCTCAGAGTGACATGCAGAGTCTCAGAAGGTCTCTTAATACGAGGGTTACTAGCCCTCAAAGAGGCCCTTCAGTACCTAGCAGACTTTTGTCTGAGCTGTTAGCAATCCAGGCTGGCATTGGAGGAGAAAGCAGGGTGTCTTGCTACTGTTTCGGGAGCACTCCCAAGGGCTTAAGAGAACATTTGGAACGATCCATCACAAAGGACATTTCATATCAAAGGAAAATTTTTCCATATGGGAAGTTTCATCAAAAAAGATAGGACTTGTCCAGCAGATGACACCCCTACCATTTTCTTACAGCTCAGAATTGCAGCATGCTTCTTTAGCCCTCTGATAGCCTTTCTCTTGGGGAAGTGTACATACCTAAGTGTTTTTCTGCCCCTGGAAAATTGCTGTAGTGAGATGAAGACTGAATTCTAGCAATCCCCACTTTACAAACGTTGATTCAGCAAGAAGAACACTTGAAAACATTAATCATAGTTCAGTACCAACCTTAATCTTACCAACTCTTGGCAGGGGCAGCAGCAGATCTGATCTAAGTGGGTATGTGATGTGGGAGCAGACAGAACAGAAATCAGTGCTTTAAAAAAAAGGAATAAAGCCCCTTTAACTTCTGATGACTTTATGATTGCAGATAACATTGGCTGCTTCTGGCCTTTATCAGGACAGTTCTTTTTGGGACAGTTCCCTGACACCACCCCTGACTCTGTAACAGACCATAACTACTGAAATCAAAAGGAGACGTGGTTGCAAAGGGGTGGAATTCTGCTCTGTTAAGTCTGTTAAAATCCCTTTTGGTGATCCTGCACTCTCACATACTTTTGCACCTCACAATAGACCAGTGAGGCAGAGAACCAGCGGGTACAAAAGATAAAATGTAGATGCAACGAGCTAGTTTGTGCTTCCTTCCTGGTATAGAGGTGCATAGTATTAGCACAATTGATAGTCTTGATTAAGAGTCAGAATTGGCACCCTGTAGAATATGCCAATACTCTGATTTGTTGCTCAGATCCATGTGTATTCACTTTGCATTGAAAAAATTAAAACAAAAAGTACAGTGGGTGATTCTGAGAATGCTATAAAGACAAACTTTTGCAAGAGGCAGTGGGGGGAACAGTGTAGTTGTTTGGTTTGATGGATATTAGCTGTATACTGTGTTCTGCTTAAAATGTTCGGCTGGCCGGCGGGGAAGACAGCTAGTCTGCATTTGCCTGCTGCACACTGGGTTGGGGGAGTCCTAAGGGACTTCCCCTAAGGGAAGGGGAAGGCTTTTCATTTGTTGAGACTTTGAGAGCAGGAAAGGGTGGGCCCATGGTCTGCTGGCCAAGAGATGCATACTGACTGAGGTGCACATTGTGTACTGGACTAATAATGAACTCTTGCTTTCTAATTTGTTCCCANTATTCTAGGGAAGAGCTTTCATTAGGGAGCAATGTTCCACACCCCCCCTACACCCCCCAAAAACCCAAAACGCCCAAACAAACAAAAAACCCCAAACCCCAAACAAATGAACAAACGAACAAAAAAAAAAATCCCAGAGGTGATATGAACATGGAAGTGTTCCTAGGGGATGAGGAATCAGTTCAACTGTGGAAGCTACTGAAAGCTGTTTGATTGCAAAGTCATTATTCATTTACAGTGAAAGCTCATCCAGGGGCCTGAATATAAACAATTTATTACCCCACGTACAGCAGCAGTGCCAAAGAGTAAAGTTGACTGATTTTGTTGCTGTTTGTAACCAGTGGATGTCTGAGTATCACCTTTGTTTTGTGAGGAAACAGAAAGATGCATTACAAACCATAAAGCTTTAACTCTTCCCTGACTTCTAATTGCAGTTATACCACTGCAGAAGGCATGGTCATTAGGAGCTAATTGATGTTCCTGGGGATTAGATGCTATTGACTGCCCCTTAAACCTTTGATAGTATCCGGGTTGCAATTTTCTTGTAGTGTCTGCACCAGTTATTTGCGTAATCGTTTAAGAGTATTAATCAAGGATTTACTACTGCTTGG
>WAAD01012719.1:3918-40126 GCA_013389945.1 Fregata magnificens
ACAAAACCCAAATAGTTTTGCACTCTTTCACAAAATTGCACACATTTATATTTCAAAAGAATCATTGCCTTCTACTAATTCAAAGCACCATTATAACTTTTCACTCTGCTGCCAATTGCTTCCCCTTAATGGCAAACCTCATTTATCAATATTTTTTTACTGTAGTGATACTACAGAGTCTAAAAGAAGAAAGGCAAAGAAAGAGAGAAAGAAGGATAGACTGAGGGAGAATGAAAGTCCTGACAACTGCATAATAAACAAGAACATAGAAACAAATGGTGCATTGTTGAACTGAAGTTGAAAATTCTTCTTTTTGAAAAAATATCAAAAAAGTCAGGTAGCTTATTAAGCAATACAGTAAGATTTTTATTTTTTTGCCTGGTTTGTACATTATTAACTACCTATTTTGTGATGAATGCTGATGGAATTTAAATGCTAATAAAACCTTAGCTGAACTAATGTAATCACAACAAAAAAGATTTGATATCAGTACATATAACTGGAAATATAAGAAGCAATAATACTAACATAAGGTACCATGGTGATAGGAACATTATATGAGCCTGTACAGAATGAGGCTTTTCATCACAGCAGTGACCTGTTGGCAGAGAAGATGGGAAGAAAAGGACTTGTCCCTTTTTTATAGTCTTCCTGCTCCTAAAGGAACAGATCTTTTCTAGAGGAGTTTAAAGGTGAAGCAATAGTAGATTGCTTTACAGTTCTGCCCAGCTTACTTTTATACGAGAGAGATAGTGTTCTAAAATAGGAGTCCATGACACACAGCAAAATGTTTTCCATTCTGTTCACTAGCATATAACAGTACTTACGCACACTATCCACTATCTTTTAGAACATCAGGGGGTTTTTTTTTAGCAAAACATATTTCCTTACACTTTGGTTATGACACAAAATAATTTCAACCATTCCCGGTGGAGATGGAAGCAGCCAAACAGACAAGAAGCACTCTTAATATTACACAGCTTCAATAGCTGGCAGAAGGAAATTTTGTCAGACATGTTCCTGCAAATACCTGTTTTATAAAAACAAACAAACAAACAAAAAGTTTTTTTATTATAAATGACATATTTTTAAAGCTGATCATATTTTTATAATGCTGCTTATTTTAAACTCTTACCATATGCTCTGCAAGCAATACAGGCATATGGTTCACATAACAATACCATATGTCTGATAATATTTTGCTGTATATTACAGCAATAACAAACATTTCTAATTTGTAGAGGGACTCAATTTAAATTATGTTTTCTCTTCATTTTTTCCATTTACAAATACTTCTGATGACATTTCTGAAGAAGCCTATAAATCCCCAAAACAGCTTAATATTTCAAACTAAAGATTTAGGAAGATTTTATGGCTAAACCCACACATTCATCACTGTGAAAAAAGACTACTGTCTTTTGATAAAACATGGAGAAAAATAAAATAAAATAAGAGCATACATTCAAATTATAATGTACTTAAGCAGTTCTTCCTTTTTTAATACATATTTGCTACTGTCTCACCCCAAATACTGAGTGTCTGAAGTGTTTAGGGTTTTTTTCTTTCTTTCTTTTTTTCTATGATGCTTAGTTCTCTATTGAATCAACAAGGAAATGGGAGATGAACCACAAGCAAACTTGTATGAGACTCATCTTCCTTGAGACAAGATTGCCTTTAAAGAGGTGAAAGGAGAATAATTCTGTAGCATCCTTTTTTTTGCTTGTGCTATTGTACAGGGATCCTGGTCAGAGTCAACTACCACCAGGCATTCCCTCCTATGGGATACTTACCCCACATGCAGAGGTGAAAGTAGGAAGAATGATTTAGAAGAAGTCCCTCAACACAAGCTCATGGAAGGAGAGAAAATGAAATGTCTTCTTTTTACTTTGCAGCGACTTACTTGATGGCCAAACATCACAGCAAAAAGACAGATGAATCTAACCTCATTATTAGAGCAGAGAAGCCAGTGACTTTGGACAAGGACATGTGACATGATAAGAAATAAGGAAGAAGAACAACCGTGTCTGGAAGAGACTTTAACCACGGTAGGTACAGGGAGGTTAGTTTTCCAACAGGAAGTGAAGAAGCCTTTGCTGAGAATGTTACTGGTTTGTGCACATCTAGAAGGAGATGAAGTAAGAAGAATTCGTAAGTTTGGAGATAACTAGAATGTCCAATGACTCTAACAGAGTCAGAAAATTGAAAAGTAACAGATAACACACTTAAAGACCTCAGTGACATGGACAGTCATGCAGCTGTCAGTAGTCACAGTGACCTGAGATACATGAAAAGATTCAAAGGGAGGATCAAGAATTCCTTTTTTGGGTTTAAGGTACTCACAAAGCATCCAGAATAAAAAAGTAAATAAACTGGTGTTCACAGAAAAGAAGATGAACTAAAGCTGCCAAGAGTCTGAAGGGTCCATCTCCTTCTGCTGTGGAAAATGTTACTCCCCTCCCTCTGGAGCTCAGATGCTCCACTTATCTCGTACAGAGAGAAGCCTTCTTGTAGTCTTCCACTTCCTACTGAGTCCTTGCCACTTCCTACTGAGCATGCTATTTACCAAGTGCCATGTACTTCCACCAAATGAAAAGAACAACCTAACCGTTACAGAAGCAGTATGATCTAGATTAAAAAGACACAACCCCCCATAAATGCCCAACCTCCTGTAACTTCAAGAAAGAAGCTGCATGTAAAAAAAAAGTTAGCCATTTCATTTACACACACAAATTAAAAAAGACACAGCTAGGTGCATAGAGAAACTAATGTTTCTCAGAGTTTCTCAGAACAGAGAAACTGTTGCTGTACTTACAGCTGCTTAATTGCAGTCAAAGCAATTTCATGCCCCACCATCAAAAGGCAGGAGAATTTTGTAGCAGTGAAAAGCAAATTCCCTCTTTGCATAACACCTACTGCTTGTTCTGTAGTTCTTATTCTTTCAACATCTTGTTAAGTAGAATCAAAGCAATAGAAAGCAAAATGGGTCCTTGATGCCTTGATTTTTACATTAAGCAGATAAAAACCACTAACACCACCCAGTTCTTTGGGCTCGTGCTTAAACTAGTAATTGCCCTCTAGAAGCATCAACATCAGTTTTGACATACAGCTATGGCTGCAGTCTGGGTAACTAGCCAATTTGGTGACTGAAGAGTGATGGAGATCTGCTTTTAAATCTCTTTGAGGACACAGTCTTTTCAGTGGATCTCATAACTGAGATACAAAGGAAGCAGAATTGAAATCTAGTGGCACACTCAAAATATCTGGCAAATTTCAGTGAGAATAGGCTGGAAAGCTATGACTTTTTTGTGGCAGAGAGCCACATGTCTAATATGACTGTGGTGAAATTATGATGTACTGTAAAGTGGTACTGCGGGAGAATTGTCAGTAATACCCTTTCAGCCAAGCCTTTTAAAAATTTATTTGTTTATAATGATTATTAAGGCACATACACAACATCTCTATTACCAGTGTGCTAGCTATAGTTAAGATTTTCTTGAATGTTAGTAAAGTAGGTAAAATGTAGATAAATATGGTTCCTAATATAAATGACCTACACTCTAAGACAGTGGGTACCTGTTGCCAACAACCTGCACACAGAGTCCTTGATTTGAATGGATTTGAATGGTAGTGGAGCCTAGTATAAGTCTTTATTTTCATAGCACTGACTAATACTATCAACATTTCTGCCCATAGAATTTTTTATTTTTTAAATCTCTACCAATTTCTGTGGTGTTTTTCCCACTACATCCTGAGACTGATGTAGTAATGAAAAGAAAATTTTTTGTCTTGAGAAGACAAGGGTGCATTATGTGCCACAGGCAATAACCATAGCCAGGAAATCATCTAACAAATAACAAGCCAAGACAAAAGCCAGTTCTCCCTTACAGATTTGTTATGTCCATAGAAAATTAAAACACAGCCCAGAAGTTCACAGAGATATAGTAATCAATGCAATGTTTCTGAAGGAAGAAGAAGAACTTAATTCTTAGTTTAAAACTCATTTTAATTGGGTACACTCTTTGTATCACAAGTGGATGAATAACTTATGTGGTAAACAAATACACTTTTTCCCTTTTCCTTCGCTTCCTTGAAAGACAGCTTAGATCATATTTCTCCCTTTCCTAGGCAGTTTTTATTCTTGTCCAGAAGTCAAAATCTCCTCTCTCTCTCTTAGAGTAGTTTTCATGTTGAGATAAGATGGGAAAGTCGATATTCTAGCATTTCCTAGCATTTTCTCTGACCAGGACTTTCTACATGGCCCTCTTGTTAAGGGAAAACTTCAAACTTTCTGCTCTTCTTCAAAGACTGATCACTTTCAGCAGGCTTTCTGGTCGCTAGATAAGACTGAATTCACATTCTTTCAACTTGGAAGCACAGCATACATGACAGATTTTGAATCAGCACCTATTATATCCCAAAGAAATGGGTGCAATTAGCTCACTGAAGTAGTCTAAGAAATATTGGAAACCCTTACGAGTTCCTTCCCATAATCATAACTAAATTTCAGGTTTAACTTATGCTTGTTCTGAAGGATAGCTGAAGGTTTGTACTTTTTTCTTGTCAGGACTGAACATGTTACATATTTATTCTAAAAAATAGTGCTGAAGAACATGGTCCTGTGTCAATCACACTTTCAGTTTTGTTTTAAACTTAGCTAGAACGCAAAAGACAAGTCAGAAGGGTGACTTTCTGAAACACTCATGGAAGTTATACAAAAGTAACCTGTCTTAAAAACATATACAGAAAGCAGTACTGATGCTGTGCTGTTTGGTTTTATACTATATTGACAACTGTTGCATAAGGTTATACAACCCTTTCAGTGCTACATAACACAATGGAATCACTAGAAGAGGGGTTCTGAAGCATAAAGGAGAGGAATAAATACATGTGAGAAAGTCTATTTCATTCCTAGGCATCATGATTTTTTACCTGTTTGTAGGAGAGATGCTATGATTTCTTTGACCTTTTCATTAATGTTATTTTTCTAAGCAACACCATAAAAATGACTGGTAGAATCCTTACCCAGGTAATTTTTTTATTAACTTCATTTCCTTTTCCTTGAGTAATGAGTGCAGGCTGAAGACCAAGGAGTTCAGATTATGTTGTTAAAAGATGGCTTTGATCTAGAGAGACAGACTATTTAGTCATTGTCTGATTCATTAGCAGCAGTATTTTCATTCTGATACACTACTCCAATGTAGTAGTAAATCTTGCAAGGTTAATTTTTAAATGCTCAGTAATGGAGTATCATCAGTTTTCAGTAACAGTCTGAAGCTCACATGTTTAGTAATGACTTTTGCCATTTCAGTATTAATTTTATGTATGTTTTCACAGCTAAAGTGCCTGGTTACTAAACATATTTAGCATAACTTTGCTGATCTTCACTGATACAGCCTGCTGCTTGTTTTTACATGCATTCATGTTGAAAACAGTTTGCAGTGGCAGGAGATGATTAATCATTAAGCTCAAGGTTTAATGTAGTGTGCTGGTTTTGGCTGGGATAGAGTTAATTTTCTTCATAGTAGCTTGTATGGGACTACATTTTGGATTTGTGCTGAAAATAGTGTTGATAATACAGAGGTGTTTTCGTTATTGCTGAGCAGTGCTTATACAGAGTCAAGGCCTTTTGTGCTTCTCACACCACCCCACCAGCGAGTAGGCTGGGGGTGCACAGGAAGTTGGGAGGGGACACAGCTGGGACAGCTGACCCCAACTGACCATAGGGATATGCCATACCATATGATGTCATGCTCAGCCTATAAAGGTGGGGGAAGAAGGAGGAAGGGGAGAATGTTTGGCGTTATGGTGTTTGTCTCCGCATGTAGCCGTTACGCATGATGGAGCCCTTCTTTCCTGGAGATGGCTTAACAGCTGCCTGCCAATGGGAAGTAGTGAACGAATTCCTTGTTTTGCTTTGCTTGCTTGTGTGGCTTTTGCCTTCCCTATCAAACTGGCTTTATCTCGACCCATGAGTTTTCTCACTTTTACTCTTCTGATTCTCTCCCCCATCCCACCAGTGGGGAGTGAGCGAGCAGCTGCATGGTCCTTAGTTGCCAGCTGGGGTTAAACCATGACGTGTAGCAACAGTATATGGAAACTTTCTCTAAGGATGCAATTTTAAAAGCCAGAGAGTCAATCCAAAGTCACTAAAGGGAACACAAACACTGCTCTGCTTGCTGTTCAGGTTCCTGCTGTGCTAGTGTCTCCAATAGAGGACACGGCTTGCTTGGAGAGTGTTTTGGCTTGAATGGTTGAACTTCCTGAGCAACTGTGTTCATATGCAGTGATCCACATTGAAGCTGCTTGGCCTTGAATGAAATGTCCAGGAGAAATGGAAGTGTTTCACTACAAATATGGAGAGCTGGTGATATTATTTCAGGGATCCTTTGTAACAAGGCATTTGATTAGATCAGTTTGTTGTTGATCTACTTTCTGTAGCCTCTGTAGAAGTTCCTGCCTTTTAGTTTGTCATACCAAAAGTTGATGAGCTTCCTGCTAGAAAAGTTTATGTACAATCGTATCTTTTTGTTGCTTCAAGTGATTTTCCTGTTGGTCATAAGCTCTATATTGTCTGAGGCTGCTGTCAGTCATTCGTAAGAACAGTAATAAGATTTCCTTTCAGCAAAGGATTTCCACAGTACAGCAGAGGAACCTGTAATTCATGCAGAAGAACAATCTCTTGTGTATAATATAATATTGATGACTTGAAGATCATGGACTCCAGATTCTGGCTACCGCCCTTTACATTACTGTTTCCCCTCATAAGTAAATGCTGTAGTCACTTCTGGGACAGATTTCCCCCCCGTCTCCTTAACATTTACAAACTGCAAGTGAAGGACCAAATTTGGGGTAGGGGAAAGAGCACACAGGTGCGCTGAACTTACTTCTTATGCATGTGGGAATACTATTCTGTAAGCTGTGCCAGCCTCACTGATGTTTCTGCTGAGTATATCTGTACACTTACAATAAAAGGAATCCTACATTTTTAACAAACATAAGTCCTACAAATGTTCATACACAGACATCTTTCCTACAGCATGGGCTTTTTTGTTGGTTGGTTTTTTTTGTTTTGTTTTGTTTTTTGTTTTTTTAGTAATTCAGTTGATGTTACTGTAAAATGTGACTTAAAGGAAGATTTATGATTTTAAACCATTGTGGGGGGTTGACCTCGGCTGGCTGCCAGACACAGATCCAGCTGCTCTCTCATCACCCTCCATCCCCTCCAGGACAGGTTGAAAAAGCTTGTGGGTCAAGATAAAGACAGGGAGATTGCTTACCAGTTACCATCACAGGCAAAACAGACTTCATTTCAGGAAAATTAATTTAATTTATTGCCAATTAAAAATAGAGTAGGATGGTTAGAGACAAAGACAAAATTGAAAACACCTTCCCCCAAGCTCTCCTTTCTTCCCAAGTTCAACTTCATTCCTTCATTCCCGACTCTTCTACCTCCTCCCTCCCCAGGCAGCTCAGGAAGGATGGGGAGTGAGGGTTTGTGGTCAGTTCATAACACTTCAGCTCTGTTGCTCCTTCTTCCTCACAGTTTTCCCCTGCTCCAGCATGTGGTGTCTCCCATGGGATACAGTCCTTCACAAACTGCTCCATTGCGGGTCCTTTCTGTGGGTTGCAATTCTTCAAGAACTGTGCCAATGTGGGTCCTCTCTATGGTATACAGTCCATCAGGAATAGACTGCTCCAGCATGGATCCCTTACAGGCCACAGTTCCTGCCAGGAGCCTGCTCCAGTGTGGGCTCTCCACGGTCTCCAGCTTCCTTCAGGGCACATCCACCTGTTCCATCATGGAGCCCTCCATGGGCTGCAGTGTGGATATCTGCTCCGCCAGGGTCATCCATGGGCTACAGGGGAACAACCTGCTTCTCCATGATCTTTTCCATGGGCTGCAGGGGAATCTCTGCTCTGGCGCCTGGAGCACCTCCTCCTGCTCCTTCTTCACTGACCTTGATATCTGCATAGTCATTCCTCTCACATTTTTTTCTCTCTCTCACAGCTGCTGCCTCGTGTTTTTTACCCTTTCTTAAATATGCTGTCACATAGGCACCACCAGCGTCACTAACAGCCTCAGCTGTGCCCTACAGTGGGCTTGTTGTGGAGCCAGCTGGAATGGGCTGTGTCCGGCACAGGGCAGCCCTTGGTCTCTTCTCATGGAGGTCATCCCTGCAGCCCTCCCTCACTACCAAAACCTTGCCACATAAACCCAATATGACTATTTTTTGTTTTCACAAAAATTTCAGAATAATATAACTAAACAATAAATCTGAAAATAATCATCCTTTGATCATTCAAATTACACAGGAAGCCAAAATATGTTCAATGTATGGACAATGTACTTAAAATAAAAATTAACCTTTTTTTTCCTCTATCCTGTTAAGCCTCTTTTTTCTACAATTCACATCTAAACTAACTTTCAGGAATACCTTTATCATTTACTCCATTTCTTCATAAATTTCAAATATTCTTTGGCTTTCATAACAATGTTATTAAATTCAGATTTTTAGTTTGAAATCGGCCTTATCCTTTAGAGATATTGACATTCAAAGTATTTTAGTGCCAACTGCTTCACAAACAGTTTTTCTTGATGGTGGCTTAAACATGTATTTCTACTTATAAAACTGATTATTTATACTTTCTTATTAATGACATATTAAGAAATAAAAATTCACTATACTATAGCTAATAACTATCTACAAGAGTTCAGTGATAAAATTATTTTCAACATTAAGCTTGATTCCTGTCAACTATTATAAAAATATAGCTCCATAAGAACATACATTGACAAAATATGGATTATTTGCTGAAATTGTAGGAAGAGTTTGATTACTTTCTGAAATATAAACCAGCAAGGAAAGCATCATGCTGACACTTTTCTTCAGTTAGTTAGGGAACATGCTTCTAAAACCAAAAGGAATTTTAAAGGCAATATAACTGCAAAATCAAGAATTGAAAAAGCTGTATTTTTCATACTTTTAGTTTTTATACATAAGTCCTTTGAAGAGGAGTATTTGATATACTGCAATCTGTACAGTTTGGAGCTGCTCCTCACTTAAGATGATAACAAATTTTACATGTGACTCATCCTCTCAATTCCAAAAATAAGTCTTCCCTTTCCTGCAATTTTGCATAATTGGTCTCTGACAAGAGTAAAAGAATTATGCAAACATTTGATATGCATTAAGGCAGCTGTTTGAGACATATGTGATTTCAAAAAATGACTCGTATTTCACTTTTGAAGGAGTAGCATATCTTTGTCATGATGTATTTTTAAAGGAAGGCTGAGCCTAGAAGCTCAGAACTTACTGTATTTAAAAGAAATTATGTAAAATTGGGTACTGTTACACAGCATGTTGAAAAAGACAGAAATATTTTATTGCATTAGTTTTGGATTAAGCCATATCTAAATAGGGTTATACTGAACTATGTCAGATATACAACTATAAATTGTCCTCAGTCATACATAAAGCTATCACAAAAACGTAACTGCTATGAGAAACATAGATTTCCAACAAAACAGAAATACAGATTTCCATCAAAATTGTAAAGATTCCACAGAAAATAAATTTCAATGCCAAACCAAAATTAAAAATATCTTTTCTTGAGGGGTTATAATATTACAATGGGGGAAAATGCTTCATTTTGAAACTGTATTTTACTTGTATAGTTTCTCCAATTCAATTTAAAATGTTAAAAAAAACCCAATAACATCAAATGTTTTGTTTCCTTTGATCCATTACATGTATTTATTCATTGTTTGGACCAACAAACCAACAAATCAATCTTTTGCGCAGCTCTAGTTAGTATGCCTGCACTGCCCTTCAAGGAAGCTGTGTATAAACAGGAAATACAAATTAAATTTATAACTACAATGATGAGATGAAAGAAGGCAATTCTTTAAAATGAACTTAAATAATTGTCCCCTGACCTCTCCTCGCACTTCATACAACAGAAACAGATAAAAAGCAGTTTGTCTGATTGCTTATTGCTGAGCTGAGTGTGGATACAGAAGCAATCCGTAAAAAGCTGCTACTCAATTTCAGCATTTTTGTAGTATCTGAATTGAAATACATATCTGAGTTTTCAGTGAAGTATACACTTGAAGAATTAAAGAGTTTGTGTCATATAAGGGACACTTTATTAAAGCTTCCCAGAAACATTATGATTTTTCTTAAAATTGTTGTCTTTCCTACACATGACTCAGACAGACCACAGTATGTATCAGACAAAACACATGAAGACAGATAAACTACACTGTAGCATTTTGGGGGTTCCAGGGATATGTGTTTAGAAGTTAGGAAATGCCAGAATTACATACAACCTTAAGTCAGAATTACATACATCCTTGAGTGATCATGAGTACCTCTCCTATTCATCGTTGTACACTCTTTAGCTTCCTGATTACATAATGATGTTTTAAGAGTCTTCTTTCATTTTGTGCACAGGATGGATAGCTCTTATTTAATAATATTTGATACTATGCTTTGTTTCTTTTAGCTTTTTGTAGTGTCTATCTCTAGTCCTTATTTAATGGAGCCAATTCAAACTCAGAAGACAGATTTACTAGTTTCTGCGGGAACTTTTCTGTTCCTATCAGAAAAATATTACTAGAACTCTTCACAAATGATATTCAATTATTGAATTTATGTTCACAATGCTCCTCTAAGTATTATTATGTCCCTTTTACAGATGCAGAAATGAGTTGCAGGCACATTTCGTAGCCAGGAAAACTTATCTGGCTGCCCAGTTGTTAGAACCTGATTTTCCAGTACGGATACCATGTTATGTTCAAATTGCAACTGTTGTACCATGGACTCTTAACATTTATTTAAACGTGGCTATAGGGTTCTCAGAAAACGGGAAAAGACAGGAAATGAAAAATCACTTTGTTGCGTGATGTTAGGTTTCGCTTTTATCACAGCAGAATCTATCAGAAGTTAGTAAAAATAATGAGCTCAGCTGCAAACTCTAGCTTAGGTTTTTCTTAACCCATAGATTCCTAGAAAGTAAAATGTCATCCCATTTCTCTGCAATGGCAGCCAAATCTTTGTAATTTTCCATGCTTCTTACACTCTCTCCAAATAACCGCTACTGACCATGTTCAGAGACGAAATGCAGATTAACTCATTTTAGCCATTCTTGCCTGTCCTTTGGGTTGACAGAAGTAATTGGTTGTCTTCTCCTGTGATCTTCACTAGCATCCCGTGTAGAAAGAGAATAGTTCTGACTGAAAAACAAAGGTGGGATTCAGAAACAGTTTTCTTCTGGTTTTGTAAGGAAAGTAGGCTCTAATAAAAATAGACTTTTCGCTCTATTCTTCCCAATTAAAATATCGCTAACTTTTCGTTAGTTAACATTTGCCGACTTCTGCTTCTTTGTGCTATGCCAACTCTTCCTACTTATACATTCCCAGGCCCCCAGCCAAGATGTTCATTCCGTGTACAATACCCGCAGACCCTCAGCTCCTTTCTCCAGAATTGCCTGTCCCTGTTCCAACATTTTCCTCGTTCACAGGTTCTTCCTTCCAGTTTCTGTAGCCTCAGTACATCTCTTCCCTTGCTCCTAATTGCTTCGTTCCCTCTATCTTGTCTGTCCCTCCAGTTGTTCTCTCTCACCCATGCTCTTTTCCAGTTAACCCAGTGTCTGTGTTCCTCATGGTCCTGCGAGTCTCGTGTCACTATTGCTATGCAGGTTCCGCAACCAGTCAGGGAATACCCAGTGGTGTTCAGCACTGAGCTTGGTACCTCTTCTAGCACCAGGCTGAGGCAAGCTTAACATTAAAAAAAAAAATCCTCAGAGAACTGTGAATATACACAGTTCTCTGATACCCCTATCAAATTTCTGCAAACTATGCTTTTCTGTTTAATCTTACAGCTCATAGACAAGTTCAGACAGATTCCTCTGTGACAGAAAAGGCACATACTGTAATACCTTGCCAATTTTCAAGTTCAAAGCATGAGTTTACTTAAAGATCATCAAAGAAAAGGTCACTAAAGTTTTTTAGTGTGGGCCAGCCAACAGATTTTTCTACTGGTATCACTCTTGGAAAGAGCTAAGCCACTGTGGCTGGCAAAAACCAAAAAAATTCACTTTGCAACAGGCACTCAGCATGAGAAATTTCAGTCTGACTGGTTAGCTTGGCAAAGTCTTAAGTGCCTGAACACAAAATCTTGTAGTAGGAGGCATTGGATCGTTAGTGACATACAGTCTTACAGAGTGTGGGGGGAATAGACTCTCCTTCATCTCTTTGATTTCATTCACTTCTCTAACTCTTCTGTTATTCTTAACTGCTGTTTCAGATTACACATTTTCTCTTTCCTCAAATTAGACATTTCCTCTTTCCTTGAAGAAATTGCCAAAGTCTAAAGAAGAGAAAATGCTGAACATATACTGGAACATATGTTGAATTCTAATTGATTTTTCTTTTTTCCATTTTCAACCCAGTTTTCTTATACAGACTGGTGGGCAGCCCATACAAAGAAGCTTAGATTTCACTTACTGAAGCATAATTTAACAAATGTTTATAGACTCTGCTAGGATTTTCCTTTTGTTTCTATTGAGAAAAGGAAATGTAATTTTCCCCTTTCTTTTCTCCTCCCCCTTCTTGTTAAAAATCCTTGCTGTAACTGTTCAAATTGATAAATACATATAACAGTGGTAGGTAAAAATCTGGTGTTATCTGCTTTTCTATTATGTGTCCTGGGCGTTGAAACTAACCTAGATTTGTATCTTCAGCAAAACAAATTACTCTTCTGTATGCAAATACACAATTCTTGAATTCTCAGATAATTCTTACTATTTTCACTCCTGAGTTTCTAAATTCACATTTGCATTTGGCATTCAGGGCCCATTTGTTATATAAGGCACAGTCACGTGCCATATTCCAAAAGATTCAGAAGAGGAAACATTACACACACTGTTGGATATAGATCACAGAAGGATGCTTCCCCTATATAGAAAGTCCCCATCTCTCCTGCAGCTGAGGAATCTGAACACTGTCCACTCCCTCCCCAACTCAAACATCTGCACCTCCAAAACACTTAACGTACCTACTGCAATATCCTGCCTGGTCTGTTCCACAGCATGTGGGTGGAAGCTTTTAATTGAGCTTAAAACTGAATGTGAAAAAGCTGAGAAGAGAGTCACCTTCTAAAAAGAATCCTGACAAACGCCTAGAAAGACAGTGGTGTCAGACTAGAAAATATATTTGCTTTTTGCAGTAGTCCAAAATAGACTTCTTTCTCTTCTGTTGAGCTTACTTACAGTATAATATACTGAAGAATGTATTTCTGTCATATCACTTCCCCATCGTGCAACTATTACAGAAAGCACAAGACCACTAGCTCATGGCAGCTTAGCAAATTTCTTTTAGAAGATTCACCTTTCAAATGTCATGGAAATAGGAATGAAAAGATTTCCTGCAAATTAATAAGAATCAAGATATCTCACTGGTAATGGTTACAGGAAACCCTTAAAACAGTCATCGGGGGCAAAATAATTGCCTTCACTTCAAGCTGAAGAAGTAATGGCCAGAGAAAGTTTAAATTCCTTCAGACTATACTTGAACACACTGAAACAAAACAGTGAGAGACTTGGCAAGAAGTTTGTTAAAATCTGTAGAAAGGAAGAGTACTTCATTAATTAAAGCACTTGATGAAAAAGGAAAGTAATAAAACTGTAAATGTTATGAGTTTCAGTCTAGAAAAACAGACGTGTGGTTTCAGCTGAGAAAATAACAGTTTACAAAAAACAGTACCCTATATTTTAGGATGAAAACACATTTAAATAAAACAGAAATAAGCATCATCTTTGCATACAATTTAAAATTAAAATTAAAATTTAACAATAAGCTGAAAGAAACCAGGTGCTAATGACAGAACTAAACTGGGGAGGTTTTTTTTAAAAGTAATCTTATTGAGAGGTATTTGGATGTGTTCGTAGTACCCTTGGAAGCAAAAAAACCCACAGGTGTTGTTAAAACCCTTAGAAGACCCAAGATGCTTCAGTTTGATTAACCTAGGACAGTTTTGATGAACCCTGATTGGAAATATACTTTTTGGAAATGTATGCCCTAAGACCAGGGATTGTACACACATTCTGTACCGGAGAAAAGACTGCTGACAACACAAACTAATTTCAGTACTCTTACAAGATCTTCTGATGCCTGACAAGTTATATCTTGAAATGGACTTTGTGCTATACTGTGACAGTCATACATGCAGTGCAGAACCTCAAGATGAATGTTCTCACCAAATGCATTACCACAAGCTTGTTCATCCATTGTAACCTTATCTCAAACTTACAATTATAAACAGTAATTTTACTGGAAAAATGCATAAATTATTTCTTCCATGTTCCATTTTTTCTCTCCTTCATACAGGTGCTCTTAGCATAGTCTTTAAAAAAACCTGTCCATTAATAACCATGCATAAGTGTCCATAAAGTAAAATCTGGTGTAAATATGGTTGGATTACCATAACTGTGAAAGCTATCAGAGAGCTATCATTATGTGGGCCCTCTCTGGAAGGAAATGGGAGACCTGGTTAGCAAAGATATAGAGAAGGCTGAGGTACTCAATGACTTTTTTGCCTCAGTCTTTACCGGCAAGTGCTCAAGTCACACTGCCCAAGTCGCAGAAGGCAAAGGCGGAGGCTGGGAGAATGAAGAACCACCCACTGTAGGAGAAGATCAGGTCTGAGACCATCTCAGCAACCTCAAGGTACACAAGTCCATGGGACCTGAGGAGATGCATCGGCGGGTCCTGAGGGAACTGGCAGATGAAGTTGCTAAGCCACTATCCATCATATTTGAGAAGTCATGGCAGTCCAGTGGAGTTCCCACTGACTGCAAAAGGAGAAACATAACCCCCATTTTTAAAAAGGAAAAAAGGAAGACCCGGGCAACTACAGGCCAGTCAGTCTCACCTCTGTGCCTGGCAAGATCATGGAGCGGATCCTCCTGGAAACTATGCTAAGGCATATAGAAAATAAGGAGGTGATTGGTGACAGCCAACATGGCTTCACTAAGGGCAAATCATGCCTGACATATTCGGTGGCCTTCTATGATGGGGTTACAGCATTGGTGAATAAGAGAAGAGCAACTGACGTCATCTACCTGGACTTGTGCAAGCATTTGACACTGTCCCGCATGACACCCTTGTCTCTAAATTGGAGACATATGGATTTGACGGGTGGACCACTCGGTGGATAAGGAATTGGCTGGATGGTCACACTCAAACCGTTGCGGTCAACGGCTCGATGTCCAAGTGGAGACCAAGTGACGAGTGGCGCTCCTCAGGGGTCAGTATTGGGACTGGCGCTGCTTAACATCTTCGTTGGTGACATGGACAGCGGGACTGAGTGCCCCCTCAGCAAGTTTACCAATGACACCAAGCTGTGTGGTGCGGTCGACACGCTGGAGGGAAGGGAAGCCACCCAGAGGGACCTTGACAGGCTTGAGAGGTGGGCCCGTGCAAACCTCACAAAGTTCAACAAGGCCAAGTGCAAAGTCCTGCACATGGGTCAAGGCAATCCCAAGCACAAACACAGGCTGGGCAGAGAATGGATTGAGAGCAGCCCTGAGGTGAAGGACTTGGGGGTGTTGGTTGATGAGAAGCTCAATATGACCCAGCAATGTACGCTTGCAGCCCAGAAAGCCAACCGTATCCTGGGCTGCGTCAAAAGAAGCGTGACCAGCAGGTTGAGGGAGGTGATTCTCCCCCTCTACTCCGCTCTCATGAGGCCCCACCTGCATTACTGCGTTTGTCTCTGGGGCCCCCGACATAAGAAGGACATGGACCTGTTGGAGTGAGTCCAGAGAAGGGCCACAAAGATGACCAGAGGGTTGGAGCACCTCTCCTGTGAGGACAGGCTGAGAGAGTTGGGCTTGTTCAGCCTGGAGAAGAGAAGGCTCCGGGGAGACCTTATAGCAGCCTTCCAGCACCTGCAGGGTGCCTACAACAAAGCTGGAGAGGGACTTTTTACAAGGGTGTGTAGTGACAGGACAAGGGGTAACGGCTTTAAACTGAAAGAGGGTAGATTTAGGTCAGATGTAAGGAAGAAGTTCTTCACTATGAGGGTGGTGAGGCACTGGAAGAGGTTGCCCAGAGAAGCTGTGGATGCCCCATCCCTGGAAGTGTTCAAGGTCAGGCTGGATGGGGCTTTGGGCAACCTGGTCTAGTGGAAGGTGTCCTTGCCCATGGCAGGGGGGTTGGAACTAGATGATCTTCAAGGTCCCTTCCAACCCAAACCACTCTATGATTCTATATTTGACTCACAAAATAAGATAAAGTTTGGCAATGCCAAATAGGATGAAGTTACTGAGAAGGCTTTTACAGTAAAGATAAATTTTGAAAGATTTTCTAGGAAACAAAATAATAACACAATTGACTTAACTGGAATGAAAAATCATAATTAGGGTGATTGTACTGGTATAAATCAATTAATATAATCAGTGTTTAAACATACAATAGCAGTGGTTATGTGCTGGAGTTATTTCAGACTTCTGTGGCATAGATATGTTTACGTTTGTAATGAGAGCTTGCAGGTATTTATTACTGTATGAACCTTATTATCAAACTCAAATGGGACCCAGATGTCTTGCATTTTCCTGAACACTTTTTAATTGACTTTTTAGAAAAAAAGGTAACCCTGTCTCAATTTTCCTCTAGCAGTTTTGTAAACAATTCAGTGAGAAAAATGAGTTTAACTGCTTTATAGAGGATAAATGGCCTGTTTTAGCAGTAGCAGTAATTAAAAGAAGCAATAGACAAAGTGAGGCAAACACAAGAACCTGCTGGGGTGATATAGACAACAAATTCTCTGTAAGTCCCTGGCCAAGTTAGACACAGATAGCAATGAATGTGAAAGTGAAAACAATCTTGACAAGGTAAATAAAGAGAGGCAAACATCTGTTTCAAATGAAAGGGTCTTCATCAGGAGGTTGTCAGCTGGAACAGGAACAGAATCCATCAACTCTGAACCTCAAGATCGAGATTGAGAAAGGCAGTTTCTGTTTGTTCAATTATACTCACCTTTGGACTTCTTCAGGATTTCTTTTGTATTGCTGAAAATGTTGAAGGTTGTATTAACCTGCATAGTATAAGGCTTTGTCTAGAAAGCAGGGTGGTCAAAGAAGCTACTTGATAATCTGTTGGTAGAAATAAAGGTTAAGAGAAATCATTCAGGGAGATCTATGGTCATATTTGGTTGCTGACACAGTCTGAATAACAATTACTGCCCACAGAGGGAGGAAAAACAAAATATCCTATTTTGGTTCAGAATGCAGGGGTTCATTCAACATATATTACTAATATTTATATAGGTACAAAAAAAATTCTGAAATCCCATATTGGGAGTCCAGCTTTTTTCTTCAAAAATCTTCATGTACATAACAAAGCAGTGTCATTTGTGCTGTGGGGTCCCCATTCCTCGGAAATGTTTATATGTCTTGCCATATCTAGCAGTTTGCTTTTCAAAAGTCTAGCTTAGAATTGTGTTGTCTTCTCAGGCCCATAGATGAACTACTGAACTTATAACATAATATACCATCTGTAGATGTCTGTCCAGTATAGACGTAGGTTGGGGGAAAAGTTACCTGTAGACTTTGAACAACCCAACAACATCTTTCTAGTACAGAAGTACAGGAAAACAGACTCCTCATCTAGCCACTTGTATTGCCCATCCTTCTGCACTCTGGAAGTTCATTCTAGGACAGCAACTGGTGCAAGCAATAGTTAGAAAATCTATTATTCAATCAGTTAAGCATGTATAAAGCTGAATCTTTCACAGGCTTACTACCAACTAAAGGAAGGTAGAGTGGGTGTGAATCTTTCTGTTCTATGGGGAAAAAATCAATCTGATATGTTAGAGGGGGAAGAAAAAAAGGTCTTCCATGACAAAATTTTACACTGAAAATTTCATACCTCATGCAATATCCCTTAAATATGCATATACTGTATTTTCTAATCTCTGCAGCAAAAATATTTATATCAGTTCTTAATATGACTGAACTTTTTTTTTCTATCATTGTCCTAAACCAAAGATTACAAGAAGATTATGAAGAAATGTAGGCACCTTTTTCTTTATTTTCAAAAGAGTTCAGTAATCCATTATTGCACAGCACAACTAGAAATAAATCACACCTTAGCAATTCCTACAGAAATATGCCCAATATATAACCTTCAAGAGCAAAGTACTTTCTCACCCAAGTACACATAACACCTGAAAGATCTGAAGGTGTGTAAAAACTAGCCTTGCTGATTGCTGTGTATTAGTGCCTAATGAAATCAGGAAGAAAGATTTCAAAATAAAGACACTAACATCCAAGAACCAGCAAAAGCCCCCAAAAACCTGTGTTTACAAAATTCACTAAAAGCTTTTCTTATTCTAGTAGAAATAAAATAATAAATTCTTCATTTTGACTACTTATATTATTTCCTTTGTTACCAAATTCTGGCATATTGCTATTTAAAAAGACTGATTTAAAAAAATTTCCTTTATTCATCAAATTTAATTTTTGAGACTTGTGAGATCTAAGAAGCTGTCATGATCCTCCTTATATTTGGCAGAAAAAAATTGCTTAATGAGTTTTACTTTATCTGTCTGTGAGATAAAGTTGTCATCATGTTCTCACTAGGTATCTTTGTACATCGTAGAGAAAATTCAGAGGATATGAAATTAGTGTTAATGTTTCTTTTCAGGGGCAGCTTGCTTAGTAATGTTCGTAAATAAAGAATCTAGTTCTTAGTCATGGATAACCAGCATTTGTAGTTTATTTAGAGCTGGTGCTCTCAAATCTTGGATATCTAATGTTGAAGGGAAAAAAATCTTTTCTAGTTATTTCCTTTTTTTTCCCTATATAACTCCACAGTTTTAACCATTTACGTGTCAACAATACAGTGTGTAATCCCCAATTCCCTTGCAGTATCAGGTTACCCACCTGTGTGCACCGTGTACAGGGAAAAAGGCTGTGTGGATATGTAGTGAGGGCAACTACATGGAATTTTGAATAGGATCTGTACTGCAGAGTTTGAAGGTACCAAGTCTGAGAGATGCAGCAAGCTAAGTTAAATAAACTGTGGTTCTGACTAATCCCTGCTGAAACAATGGACTACCACACACCCCCCGTAGGCACCTTTCTTTGTTATCATGCAGTGGGAGAAAACAGATACTGGTTAGCCATCAAGTGTATTCTGGACAAGAAATGGATTTATAAAGGAAATGAGCACGCCTTCCTCCTGTCAGACCCTGACTTTGGAGCCCTACTTACTGTACTCTCAATCTGATACCAACAAGTTATGTACTCCTGGCTGCCATGCGGTGGCCCCGCTCTTCCGAAGTTGGAAACAAGCTGCAATGATGCATAGTGGCAAAGAACAAGGTATGTCCCATTTCTCCTCTTCACCATTCCACCCCATGATGTGATGGCAACATCTCATGATTGTAAGAGGTGTGATCCAGTTTAGGGGGAAAATGTTTCTTCTTCCAGCTAAGGCGGGGTTAGTACAAAGAAAAGATGAGTGCAGCTTTACATTTTTCATACTATTAAATATCTGTCAAAAATATACATATATTAGAAATCTAGTTCACCTCTTAATATATTTGACATGTTTCATTTCTGTATTTCATTCAGCATGGACAAGCAGGCTGTCTATATAGAACCCCTCTTGCTATTTTATGCATGCCACAACCCTGCAGCTGAATACTTAAACCAACCAATATAAGAGTTTAAGTAAAAATAAGTATTTTCTATTCTCCTGACTATACACTGTGTTCTCTTCCTCTTTGAATGTCCCTTTCATTTTTCTTTCATACTTTTCAATAGTATATGCAAATACTTGATTACCAACCTCATGTGGAAACATGATCACCAATCAACTCCCAGACTGTACTTGGCAGTCAATTCAGAAGTCGAGCAGCCCTCTCTGCATCCTAAAAAGAAAAAGCCTAAAATATCTCTATATACATTTTCTTTGCTCCTAAAAGGGGCTAATCTTCTCATTTTTTTAAGTTCAGCTTTTTGGGGGACTTTGTGGTGCAAATGGTCTGATCAAATCTTAAGGAATATCCATGTCTCACAGAACTGCTGAAACACTCCCTGACATAAAAGCAATCACAAGGAGAGAAGAAAAAAATGAGGAAGTTCTAGAGACATCCTAATGATATCAATCTGCTATGATAATGCAGTTGTGTGTAAAGAAACATATTTTTCTGCTTCTTGTACATTGAACTGCGCTGTCTTGCCTAGATCCATAGCCTGTGGTCTTCATTTGTATACTGCTTTTGTCACATGAATCAATCATTGTTATACACACTTTCTTTGAATGAAAAAAAAAAATTCACACATTATTCCAGGTATGAATAGACAAATAGGCAAACGTTGTTATAGATTTAAGAAGAGTAGAGGTGCTACAATGAACAATTAGGAAAAAAAAAATATAAGCAGGAAAAAGAAGATTAATCTTTTCCCAAGAAAAGAAAGCATTTATAATGGCTTTTCCAAATATATTCCATCTTAAGAGGGTCAAGTTATATCTTGAGGTGCATTCATATGGCTATCAGAGACTTGGAAAATTATAATCCATGCAGCTGAAAGGGAAATTTTTTTCCAAATGAGGACTTTATAAACAATGATATTCCAGAGGAAGGGGGACAGCTCAAAATAAGCATATTCATAAAGGAAGTATGTGAGGATTTCATTAGTTATCATCTTCCTTAGTACTATTGTCACTTAACAGGAAAAGCAGCATACAGGGCATAAACCTGCCATTTTTTATTACAGACAAATTCCCTGATGAAAACAATCACAGTTACATTAATTAATAGTTTACATTTAGGGAGAGAGATTAAATATTTCTGGAAGAACAAATTTCAGCATGTATTTCAATCATGTAGACTACCTACCTATGACCATTTCTAGATAAAAAAATATATTGGATAAAACAGTTTCACACTAGTCATATCCCAATGTCATTGTCCTTTTCTTAGGCACTGAAATTTAAATAAAAACTTATCATTTAAATTAGAACTGTTCCCTCCTCCTCCACCTTATTTCTTCCTTTCAGTTCTCAATTTTGACTGGAATGCTCTAAGAGCAGCACTTAAACTAATTGCAATTTTTGCTTTTGCTTCACCCACCCTTTTCACTTCACCACTTTGTATCTTCACATAAAAGGAAGGGTGACCTGCTGCTTCTGAAGGTGATGCTAATGCAGTTCAATAAATGGCAGAGAGAACAGGGTGACCTGAAATGGTGCAAGCCATATCAGAAAGGCATTTCATTTTTTTCTATTATGAAAACGAGATTTTCCCTTAAGTGTGTTTATTGAGCTGCAGTAACATAATGTAAAGTAACACAGACTTAAGCAAGATGACCTCATTCATCATCCTGGGGTCAGCTAAAGATGTTGGAAGCATTTTGAGCACTGGTTAAAGAAACACAATTTTTCATGGAAGAAATTTCTTAATCCCTTTGGGATTGACCCTTTAAACTACAGCATACTGCTGAAGGAAGAGCAGAGCCTTTGCGTTAACTCTCAGCATTAAGCGTTTGCACGGCACCTGTGCAGAAAGACAGTTGTAGCTTAAAGAAATGTTAACCATGTTCAGCAATATGGAGTGAGGCTCTACACCTGCTCTGCTCCCATAACTGGTAAAGAGAAGGAAAAGTGGGCATCGCAGCAGGCAGAAGAGGTGTTTCACCAGGCTTTGGATCAGGCCCATAAATTTTGTCCGGAGCACAGCTGCTTGGCTGAAATTCACTACATGCAAACAATTTGAATGGACGGTATTTTTAGGTTTTTAGTTACTTCTGCTAGCCAAAATTATTCAAATGTGCTTAAGAACTGTGTTTAGAAGGAATTGATGGGGGGGGGGGTAGACAAGACAGCCAGCTGCTAACACGGAAATGTGCCTACGGGTTCAGAGCAAACAGTGCCTCTCACAACTGCTCCATGCCTCTGACCATATGTTGTTCATCTGTTCATCTCCCCAACCATTCATTTGGACTAGGATGTTGAACTGTGCCAAATACGCTTCCCAGGGAGTTTTTCTTCAAAGATACCGGGGTGGAGGCTTGTATTATCTGAGCTGAGCCAATCTGACCTCTCCCCTCCAGGCATTTTTGAGTAAAAACAAGATGGAAAACTTCAGCAAACATCCTGCCTCAGTCACCATCTCATCTGGCCCAATCCCTCGCCCAGACAGTTGTCTTCTGTATTTCCTTTAAGTTTTTTCTCAAGGCTTTCTTCTCAAGGTTTAACTGCCCAAACCCCTGAGTGCCCATTTCTGTTAGCAAATTTCAAGTTAGACAAAGCTTTCCTGGTCTCCTCTACTCCTGGAAAACCTGTTGATTTAGGGCAGTCAGTTCATGGCTCCCCTCCATTTTATCAGACTAGACAGAGTTTTGTAGCTGCTACTTAGACAAAGATATCTTTTCTAACAATAGTTCATTGTCAATTCTTTTTGGGAAGTTTCCAGCTGTTGCTTTAATTCATTTTGTGGAGTCTCCTGGCTCGGTTTTAAGTCTTGTTTTAATTCCTTTTGGTCTTCTATCAGTTCCTTTTGGCTATTTTTATATCTATGAGCATCTCCATTATTTATTGCATATTGATTCGACAGCAATATGAACACACAATCTGCTTCGTTGGAAAAATGGATCTCACTGCTAACACCCGTTTCATCGCTTCTTGTCCCAAGAAACTGAGTATTTTTGATCTAATGGATTGTCTTTTTAGCTGAAAAAATTGATTCTGTTAGTGAAGTATGCCTTTGATGAAGTCTCAATAAAACAAAGAGTGAAAAGACTTTTGTTCCCTTAAACATTGAACGCATAAAGACCAGGAGGAATTTCCTCAACCTAAAGATCGCTTTCTTTTTTCCCTTAGTCCAGTATCCCAAAGCAACTCCTTTTCTGTCTCCCTCCTTCCTCCTAAGGCCCAGCTCAGCACTGACAGGAACAGCTCAGGGAAAGCATGACACTAGCCCCAGGGCAGCCTGCTGATTCCCCAGCCGCCGGCTCTCCACAGTCTTTCCTCAGGCACTGGCTGCTGATCCAGCGTCCAGAAAAAGGGATTTTAATTGTTCCCTCCTGTGCTGAGGCAAAGGCAGGTTCTTTGTTTCATTACTTGGACTCTTCAATTTTCAGTGGGACCTAAAGTAACATATCAGCTTTATTTTGGGCCTTTGCACACCACTACCTAACCTCAGTTTACATCATTTTATTGGCTGACAAGTAAAAATATGTCTGCAGAAATAGTCCATTGTTTCTTCCTCACAGCTTGCCTCCATACATTTTTATCTCTGAAGAGTTTATTGTTATTATCATTGTCAATATATTTATTATTTGAATGGAAATTTACTAGTAGCAAAACGCCAAAATCCAGTTTGTCTTTTGCCACAATCAGCTGAAGATCTTAGTGAAGAAAATGAGTTCCTAATCATCTTGGAGATAAATGATATAGAAATTCTGAGTTTCTTTAAAAAATATATGCAACTTAAATACTATTAAAAGTATACTTTGTTCAGAAAAATCTGTTTGCAGTAATATGAATCAGGAGACAGTACTAAATCTGACAACCTTATACATCCAGAAGAAAATTTCTTCATAACAACAGAAGAAAAAAAAAAAAAAGCAACCACTTTCCCCAACCCACTCCCCAAATGAAAAAGGAGAAAGTAATTGGCATCATCATAATCACAAAACATGTTATAATCCTGATTTTCACTCAGCTGCAGCTTTGCAAGGAATAGTGAAGAATCAGTGAAGCCTAACAACATTCAGCTTCAAATGGCAGGGGCTTTTTTTCTCTTTCAAGCATAAGTAGCATATAAAACACCTGGAACGGTATAACCTCTGATTCTGTTTGCAAACTTCCACCATCCTGACTTCATTACCTTTCACTGACTTCCAGCTGATAGAAGAAATGCAATAAAAGTATGAGTAAGTTCATGATGATTTTCTATTACCTTACACTATAGTGGCATATGAACTCCCACAATCAAGGACGCAGTTCTCTGATAAATACATTTAAGGTGCCTAAGAAAACCATCTCTTTCTGAAATTTTAAAAATAAGATTTTCACATGGGTTTTGTTGTACTTTTTTTTTTCAAAGGAAATTATTTTTGGTCCAAGAGGAGTTACAGTTAATCCCATGTTACTTGACTTTATGGTCTTAACACCAAAGAAAGCTTCTTTTTTATTCCTTTCGGGGTTATGCAAAGGGTATGAGAAGTACTTTTTCTCCAGACTTTCACTCCTGCACCCCCTTCAATACCAAAGCCTGCACATCTCTGTTTCTCTCTTTGCCTATTTCTACCACATACTTTGTATCGCAAGTCTAATATCACGTATAAGTAGGAAAGCTTGATGTGGGAAGCTAAACATGAAAAATTGGAAACCATTCTCAATCATTCAAACTTTACCCTGTGCCTTTCATGCCTGCCTTCTTCCCATGCCTCTGTGCAGTCCCATGTCCTGCCACCTCCCAGCTTTACTGTCCACTGCTCTTGTGTGACTCTGTTGCCAACATGAACTGTGTTACAGCAGATTTGTTGTCAAAACTATGTAAACCTGTTACAATCAAATCCTTTTCTTTCTTATATCTAAACATAGCAAGTCATCTCTTTTTCAGCCTATTCTAATTGCAAATGGTTTCACTTAAGAATTGCAAGATATATTCTGCTCCAGATGTGAATGGTGTCAAATGAAATTGTTCTGAAAGTAAATTATTTTATAACACCGTAGCATTTCAAATTTTAGTAGCTTAACATCTCTCTTATATTCTTAAATGTTCAATGGTTGGATCACTTGTCAAACATACTTTTCAAATCTGCACACTTGAATGGGAATTTATGTATGTAATTGTATGACTTGTGCTGCAGAATTAGAATATTAGCAAACTGTATTTGGTATCCTCCTTCTCTATCCATGTATTCCATTATGCATCCAGGCAAAACAGGAGAAGAAGATGGAATTTTCTTTCAGTTTTGTTTTTTTAGAGTATAAAGCCACTTTCTGCCTGCTGACCAAGAAATGTTACCAGGTTTTTCTGAATGTGTTTTTAATAGAGCCTCGACGGGAAGGCAGAGAATATGGCTTGAATGAGACTAGCAGCCACTGTAGCAGAAATGAGCAAGGGACCACGGATACTGAGTGTGGTCAGTGCTGGTCCAAAGATGTCTTTCACTGTTCGCCCTGTCCGCCCTCTTGACTGACTCACATCAACCTAAAAAGAGCCCAGGTACCTTCCAGACACTGTGGGAGATGAGCCCCCCAGCGCACCCTGCAATGACCTGGAAAGAACTGCCACACTTTTTCTCCCTCTCTCACAGGCATATCCAAAAACTCAACTGCTCTCAGATGGACTCCAGCCCTCTTTCAGCTGTCATTGATCCAAAAGCCTCTGGTTCTCTCCTACAACCACCTACTCCATAAGCAGATATTCCCCTTTGTCGGAACAAGAGATTCAGGAAATACCCAAGATTTTCAGCAGATACTCAGATATTCAGTGTTCTCATTAACCTAAACATCCTAGCATCAAGCAAGCTCAGAGATTCTCCAGCAGCCCCAAGGTATTTACCTCCCCTGAAAAAAACTACCCTCACATAGGCACCTCATATGTGGGTTTTAATATTCTCGGTGTTACCCTTGACTCTGCTTGAGGCGGACCATAAACGGAAGTTATATAAAATGATTTGCAGCTGTGCAAATTAGTTCACTGCATAATTTGCATAAAGAATCATCCATGACATTCATTGAATATCACAGTAATAGTCATGTGAAGGTGAACATCCATATGCTTGCAGGATCTAGGCCTAAAAATACAGGTCTTGGCAAGGTATGGAGTCTCCAGGGGACTTGCAATCTAATCAAAACTGACAAAAGAGTTCTGATCCTGAAACTGACTGTTCATTTTTGGTAAGATTTATTGAAAGCTACAATTGAGAAGATGGTGTTTTATTTTTTTCTTTTCTTTTTTTTTTTTTTTCCATTTTTTTTTCACCTATCCTCTTAGTCAAAGGGAAGAGGTTTGAAATGGGCCAGTCAAATCTCGTGAATCAACAAATGGTTACAGGACCTGTGCCACAGCCAGGGGTTTGGCTACTTAGACCATGGGACTCGCTTTGAGAAACCTGGTCTACTGGGGGCTAATGGGGTCCATCTGTCAGAGAAGGGGAAGAGCATCTTAGGTCATAGGTTTGCCAAGCTGGTGAAGAGGGCTTTAAACTAATGTTGCCAGGGAAGGGGAACCTCCATCCCACTCCTACCAGTTTGATGCCAGTGCCAGCAATAGATGCCCAGAGGCTGAAGAAGGATCACAGGTCAGCAGGAGAGCACCTGAAGAGCAGCACAAAGGAATTCCAGCCACTCCAGCCAGTAAGTCATCTTCCTCGGGGGCCCAACTTAAATACCTCTATGCAAACTCATGTAGCATGGGGAATAAACAAGAGGAGTTAGAGACACGCGCATGCCTACAGGGTTATGATCTTATTGGCATCATGGAGGCATGGTGGGATGGCTCCTATGATTGCAGTGTTGGAATGGAAGGATACAGGCTCTTTAGGNGAGGGATAGAGGAGCCAACGAGGAGAGGTGCTATGTTGCACCTTGTTCTCACCAACAAGGAGGGACTGGTGGGGAATGTGANTGTCAATGACCAACTGGAGTGCATGGAGCTCTGCCTGGGGATGGATGAGGAGCTGACTGAGAGCTTATGGGTCAGGAAGACTGCGTGGATGAGGCCCTCTATAGACAAATAGGAGCAGTCTCACATTCACAAGCCCTGGTCCTCATGGGGGACTTTAATAACCCCTATGGAGGGACAACAACCCGCCCATCCTGTTGGAGGTACAATACAACAGGGCATAAGTAATCCGGGAGGTTCCTGGAATGCGTTGATGATAACTTCCTTCTCCGAGGGATAGAGGAGCCAACGAGGAGAGGTGCTATGTTGCACCTTGTTCTCACCAACAAGGAGGGACTGGTGGGGAATGTGATCTCAAGGGAAGCCTTGGCTGCAGTGACCATGAAACGGTGGAGTTCAAGATCCTTAGGGCACTGAGGAGGGCACACAGCAAGCTCACTGCCCTGGACTTCAGGAGAGCAGACTTTGGCCTCTTCAGGGATCTGCTTGCTCATGCTAGCTGAGCTAGCTGCCACATTGTAGAGTACCATGGGATAAAGCCCTAGAGGGAAGAGAGGCCCAAGAAAGCTGGTTAATATTCAAGCATCACCTCCTCCAAGCCCACGAGTGATGCATCCCAACAAAAAGGAAGTCAGGCAAAAATGCCAGGGGGCCTGCATGGATGAACAAGGAGCTCCTGGACAAACACAAACACATAAAGGAAGCCTACAGAGGGTGGAAGCAAGGACTGGTAACCTGGGAGGAATACAAAGAAATTGTCCAAGCAGCCAGGGATCAGGATAGGAAAGCTAAAGCCCTGATAGAATTAAATCTGGCCAAGGATGTCATGGGCAACAAGAAAAGCTTCTATAGGTACATTGGTGATAAACTGTAGACTAGGGAAAATGTGGGCCCTCTCTGGAAGGAAATGGGAGACCTGGTTACCAAAGATATGGAGAAGGCTGAGGTACTCAATGACTTTTTTGCCTCAGTCTTTACCGGCAAGTGCTCAAGTCACACTGCCCAAGTCGCAGAAGGCAAAGGCGGAGGCTGGGAGAATGAAGAACCACCCACTGTAGGAGAAGATCAGGTCTGAGACCATCTCAGCAACCTCAAGGTACACAAGTCCATGGGACCTGAGGAGATGCATCGGCGGGTCCTGAGGGAACTGGCAGATGAAGTTGCTAAGCCACTATCCATCATATTTGAGAAGTCATGGCAGTCCAGTGGAGTTCCCACTGACTGCAAAAGGAGAAACATAACCCCCATTTTTAAAAAGGAAAAAAGGAAGACCCGGGCAACTACAGGCCAGTCAGTCTCACCTCTGTGCCTGGCAAGATCATGGAGCGGATCCTCCTGGAAACTATGCTAAGGCATATAGAAAATAAGGAGGTGATTGGTGACAGCCAACATGGCTTCACTAAGGGCAAATCATGCCTGACATATTCGGTGGCCTTCTATGATGGGGTTACAGCATTGGTGAATAAGAGAAGAGCAACTGACGTCATCTACCTGGACTTGTGCAAGCATTTGACACTGTCCCGCATGACACCCTTGTCTCTAAATTGGAGACATATGGATTTGACGGGTGGACCACTCGGTGGATAAGGAATTGGCTGGATGGTCACACTCAAACCGTTGCGGTCAACGGCTCGATGTCCAAGTGGAGACCAAGTGACGAGTGGCGCTCCTCAGGGGTCAGTATTGGGACTGGCGCTGCTTAACATCTTCGTTGGTGACATGGACAGCGGGACTGAGTGCCCCCTCAGCAAGTTTACCAATGACACCAAGCTGTGTGGTGCGGTCGACACGCTGGAGGGAAGGGAAGCCACCCAGAGGGACCTTGACAGGCTTGAGAGGTGGGCCCGTGCAAACCTCACAAAGTTCAACAAGGCCAAGTGCAAAGTCCTGCACATGGGTCAAGGCAATCCCAAGCACAAACACAGGCTGGGCAGAGAATGGATTGAGAGCAGCCCTGAGGTGAAGGACTTGGGGGTGTTGGTTGATGAGAAGCTCAATATGACCCAGCAATGTACGCTTGCAGCCCAGAAAGCCAACCGTATCCTGGGCTGCGTCAAAAGAAGCGTGACCAGCAGGTTGAGGGAGGTGATTCTCCCCCTCTACTCCGCTCTCATGAGGCCCCACCTGCATTACTGCGTTTGTCTCTGGGGCCCCCGACATAAGAAGGACATGGACCTGTTGGAGTGAGTCCAGAGAAGGGCCACAAAGATGACCAGAGGGTTGGAGCACCTCTCCTGTGAGGACAGGCTGAGAGAGTTGGGCTTGTTCAGCCTGGAGAAGAGAAGGCTCCGGGGAGACCTTATAGCAGCCTTCCAGCACCTGCAGGGTGCCTACAACAAAGCTGGAGAGGGACTTTTTACAAGGGTGTGTAGTGACAGGACAAGGGGTAACGGCTTTAAACTGAAAGAGGGTAGATTTAGGTCAGATGTAAGGAAGAAGTTCTTCACTATGAGGGTGGTGAGGCACTGGAAGAGGTTGCCCAGAGAAGCTGTGGATGCCCCATCCCTGGAAGTGTTCAAGGTCAGGCTGGATGGGGCTTTGGGCAACCTGGTCTAGTGGAAGGTGTCCTTGCCCATGGCAGGGGGGTTGGAACTAGATGATCTTCAAGGTCCCTTCCAACCCAAAGCATTCTATGGTTCTATGATTCTATGATTCTATGGTTCTATGGTTCTATGATACTATGATATTTCTTATATTTATTTGGGTGTTGTCTAAAACCAGCTAATTGTGATATGACCAGGGTTTTCCCTTTCTTTCTGTCTGGAAGATCTTGTTACACATCCCAACTCTATCCTCATCATGAAGACTTCATGCCATGTATATAAAAATATATCTGCCTAGCTGCCATTGGACAGCAAGAAATCTCCATTTTTGCTCTGTTTTCTTGGACATGCTTCCCCAAGTTGCACCTTTTCTGACTGATATACACTTCTCTCTTATCACTCTTTCTAATGCCAATATACCTGTGGGGACCATAAGGAGTTTATTCAGCTAAATTTTTGGATGCCAGTTATTTATTTTGTTTGTTTTGGTGGGATTTTTTGGCATGTTTTACTTTCTCCGGTTATGTGATACAAAGGCTTGTTTATGGATTTCACTTCCAATGTAAAATTATAGCAGTGCTGACCCTTTCATTTCTTTGGTGTACACTCCTTTATATCAAAGTGACTCTGTAATTCCTAATAAGTGTAGATAAGTTGTTCAAAAGCTTTAGCAAAGTGGCATCTGCATGATTCTAAGTAATTCAAACAAATATTACCTGGTAATTTGCTGATACAAATGCAGAGACTGCATATATTTATATTTTACACAATAAATAAAACCCTTGTGTATCACAAAAACTTTCTGTGAATTCATCATATAAGTAACAAATAGATTGCCCTCTTCATGAGGCTATTAATTATTTCAGTGGAACTGCTCTCTTGAGAAAGGAGAGGTAGTTCATGACTTGCACAGCATGACACTGTGGTGATAGGTATGTAACCATGTTACAGCTCTGGGTCAGATCCTTAGTATAAATTGGTATAGCTTCACTGAAGTCACTGGAAGTATGCCAATTTATATTTGTTGTTGCTTTGGCCTTCTGCTTATATTGTGAGATTATCCTTAAGTAATTTGTTTTCCACTTTTCCTGCAAGCTTAAACAAGGTCAAGCTCAGAGTAAACTCTGCCAAATTCTCCCTGAAGGTGCAGAACTATTGCAGTCAGCAGCTGATAAACAGACACTTTTAAAAAGACTTTTATCTGGGCTATTAGTAAGTATAGGTAGATAAATTCATCTAATTTGATTTCAAATCCATACAAGCATCGTAGGTTCAAAAGGTTAACTGAAACACAGAAGTTATCAGACTCATATTGACTTAAGAAATCCCAAGAAGAAAGCATAAAAAGAGTAGAGGAAGGAAAAACAGAGGATATATAAAACATAGAATTAAATGAAAATAACATAGAAGCAGAGACCAAGAGATCAAAACCAAAATTGTTTTCTGTATTTGAAATTTATTTTGATTTTTTTAAATGGGCTTCTCTTCAGAATCATGTGAGATCAAATTGTCATCCATGTTAATACTTTGTGCTTCTGTGATGTTAAAGACATTCTGAATAGACTTTTGAAGGTTTTATTAGTGGAAGTGGTTTTCTGTAATGTGCTGGTAGATGTTAGGGTGATGGCAGCCCAGCTTATTTCTTGTAGGGCCAAAAGTACTGGCGGGGAGGAAAGGAAGTTGTGATTTATAATTCTGCTCATTCATTTTCAGTGCTCTTGTTAAAAGTCTGTATAGGGATCTAAAAACTCAGACTAATTTTGTATTATTGCCAAACAGTTACATACGTTTTTCCTAATTCCAGGGAAATGGGTGTTCACATTCCCTCTACTAACAATGATGATTTTAAAGACAGAATAAAATGTAAAATCAAATGTTCTTTATGTTATGACTAGTGTTTGCATTTCATTCAGCTCAGACAACTGTCATTTCATACTCCCTTCATGCTTAGCTTCAAATCATATTCTCAGATGCTAATCCAATACTGCATTTTCAGCCTGGGATTTCTTTATTTGGATTTTCTCCCTCACATTTCACAGGGTTTGTCATTACATTGGCTTCTGAAAGGCAAGCAGTTTACATGCTTGTACTTCTCAGGCTCCTCAACACACAGGTCACTAGTATCCTTACAAACACTCCCCGCTCTTCTGCTCTTCCTTCTGGTTATCTGATATAACCTGATGGCCTTGGCTGCTTCATACTTTCCTTTTTATCACCTCGGATGTTTTGGATATTCTGCTATAAACCTTGACTATCCCATACACCCTTGGTTTAATCAGGTCATGTTTTAAAAAGAAAGATAAATTGATCTGGTTTAGCTTGCAACCATGAATACTTTTTCTCAGTTTGTGGTTACACATAACCATTGATCACAATAGCGCACTACCTTTTCTTGAATCAGCAATCCTCATTTTGGTCATAAAGCAACTGTTCCTGGTAACTATTCAAATCATGGGCCAATTATGTTTTAACAAGGAATTCCCACAGATTTTCCCTTAACCAGAGATGAAACCTGTATCCAGAAGTGCATGAGTTTGGACGGAGGAAAGAACAAGGCATGTATTAATTATAACTTCATTTAATGAAATTATGAGAAACCCTCTGTTCCCTTCCAGGAAAAGAAAAAAAAAAAAGTAGTCATTGAAGCCCTTCTGTGATAAAAAAACTAAAGCAAACAAGCAGGGGTAGAAATCTGCTACACACACTGCCGTTATATAATTTGGCTTCTGAAGGATTTTTCACAGAATGATCCTTGCAGGAATAGGGACATGATACTGAGCAGGATTCACTCAGCTTCGTTACTATATTCAGGATCAAAACAATTGCCATATCTGAGGTAAAGAAAGAATCCAGGTCTTCCACATTCTTAATCACTGGGATAATAAATGCCATTTCCTACCTTGGCAGCTTGATGAGACTAGCCTTGAGGATTTTGTTTGTTGATTTCTTTGCCTTCACAGCTGAAACTATTCAGCATTCAACATGAATTCATTACTGGATTTGGAAGACCAAAACTGTATTTTTCAACAAATATGCCATTCATTTAAAAAAGAATGTTCAAATCTGGCTGCAAGGCTTATATTACATTTGGACTATCAGAACCCTTGAATTTCATGTCTCTTGGTTACCCAAAAGTTATTTTTTTCTTTTTAAAGTATTTGATAAGACCTACCAGAAGAAGAAATAGGTGACTTGGGTGCCAAAAAACAAGGAAAAGAAAGGAAAAAACCTTACCAGAAGAAAACATTCAACCTATCTCTGGGTTTTTTCAGCATCTACTCATGTTTCTCACTGTTTGTTCATATTGCAAGGTGTAAGTCAATACATTGAATAAGAAAGCAAAGAATCAAAATTAAATACTCCCCTACTATAATAAAAATCCAGGAACCTGAAGAAACAGCGAAGGGGTGATCTCTCAGAACAGCCATTTTAGCTTCAGCAACATAAACTTCTCTTGCTAATTGACCTTTATTGATAAGGAAAAAGCTACATTGCTTTACTAAAATGACACTTTGGAGCATGTTGCAATGGGTAATTACAAGAACCCAAGCACCACATCAATGAGGCTGACAAGCTGTGACAAGGGAATGAACATATTTTTTTTTAAACTAGAAGTCAAAATGTAAATGCTTTATTGACACACATGATATCTTTGCAAAAGAAGATGTTTGAAAATACTTTTGACTATAGTGCAGATTAACAGTCCAGATGAATGAGATTAGATGAACATCAAGCATATTTTTAGATCAAATATAGGAAAAAAGTTTCAGAAGAAGAGAGAACATGCTAAGAAGGTTTTCTTCAGCCATATACTTGCAAATTATCATTTCATTCTTAAGGTTAAAGACAGCCTTGTTATTTCAGTGACAAGGTATAGCACTGGGCTTGCAGCAAATGATTGTCAAGCTGCTTCTAGTGTTCACTGTCAAATTCTATAAAAACCAAGTACATGGTGTCTTACAAGTCTTGAAAAGAAACAACTGTGAAATGTCCATAAGAGAAAGAGAAGGTTTTCCTTCTAGACTTAATAAAAATGATCACTGTGTACATTTTCATTGTACTGAAACAGACACATATTAAATTTATCCAACTTGCCATCCAGGCATTAGGCTAAACTATTATAATGCTATGCTCTCTAAAATCCTTATTTATGCTTTCCAGAACAGGTCAGAATTTTCAAGATAAATAAGTATCATGTATTTACAGACTGTACAGGTGCCCAAAGATGAAAAACAGTTTCTTCATTACTTTTCTATATATACTTCTAAATTTTATTGGACAGTGACAATTGTTGTGAGTCCTATCTCAGAGAAATCCTTTGCATGTTCAAGCATAACACAAGATGGATATCAAATACGAGTTACTAAAGATTAGACACTTAAGTCCAGACTAAGTCTTTGAGGGTTTTCAGAGCAAGTAGAAGAAGCCTGTTTCCATTTCCAGACTGGAAGAGGCAAGAAATAGGGTAATTTCTTTAAATTTCATAGGTTTCCTACACCTGAATTCTACATTTATCTCAGATAACTCAGTTATATTATTTGATCATTATGGGATAAATATTGGTGAGAGAATGCCATTATCATTAAAAAGTGGACAAAGTAACTTCACTGTATTATTGTTTGGGGAACAACAACATCACATACTCATTTTAACAATATGATCCAAAATAAGGCTTATTGCTTTGTTTTCTGGTAAGAATAACTGCCCATATCTCTGCTACCATTGTAGTAAATCTAGATATTGAGGCAGCGACAGAAATCTGGGCAGAGGTAGAATTTAGTTAAGGGATTGTTAAGGTGCCAGATTCTCAAAGACAAAAATGTGGCAGCGAAAGAGATGGGCTTTTTTTTATTCTTGAAGAAAATTCAGGGAATTACTGCAGCTCATAAGAAACTAAAATAAACTCTAAAGTTCCATTTGTAACAATTATCTTGGCATCAATTAAAATCTTGGAAGCTGTCATTCACTCTTTCTTTTCCTACTATTCTTTCTGTTACTTTCTGACAAACAACTGTTAGGAAAAATGAGTGCAAACATGCAGAAAATAACTATATTTCTTTTTTTAGGGAAAATTAGTTGCACAGAAGATATTTAGTTTCACTGTGTAGTTTTTTGTTTGTTTTTTTTTAAGGAACGTTTAGTTAACACAGCTCCCACAGCAGAGGAACATTTTTTTACTAAAGGTGTTAATGGCATTTGAGCATCCATAAAAACTGTACATATAACACAATTCCATGAGAGAAAAGGAATACTAGATCCTCTCATGTTGTTAGAGATCAGATTAAACTTTATTTTATCTGAAAATATAACCTCTATGTGTCACACAGAATAACTGAAATAAATCAGTAAACTGAATGAAGACGGAGCCTTCACCACAAAGACAGTCTCATGTCTTTGGCCAAACAATGGCAGGAAGGAATTTAACATAGAATCTGAACAGAAAACCTTCCTTAAATAGTCTTTTCCTAGCTGTGTATATTTAACAGAGTTAAAGGCAGTAAAGAACAGGCTAATAGATATATCTGTGGAAGCACTAGTAGTCTTGACCAAGTGGTAGTACTGCTTACTCAATGTTAAAGACACAGACAAATTTCAAAAAACAAGACTCTTGCAAATTAAACTATATAGAAGAAGCCTGGCAACAGCTGGCCTGGATCCACAGCTAGTATTAATGTGTTTATTTTAATTTACAGAAGCTGAAACTGGCTGATATTAAATTTACTTACGAGTCAATTCTGAGGGTGACCTAACATCTTGGTTTCTAAATATTCAAGGCAAGGGCCTGCCTGGATACTATGAAACTTCCTGTTCAGCCAGGAAAANCTGAACATTTTTTGGTTATTTGGTGTATTATTATTTACAGGAGACACAGACCAGATTAAAGTATGTATTTAAAGTATCATATCAGAGAGAGTTTCATGCTCGTGGATAAGAATGGAAAAAAATTTATTGTCTNCAGGAAAATTCCTGTTCAGTCCATGGACCTGGACCTGGGACCTCAGAGGCTGTTTGGAAATATTCTCTCTATTCTGAAATACAGAAATCTCAGAAGATTGCTGCTTGTTGGACAAGGACCATATATATAATTTATGGCTGCCTTTTTAATATTTTACTTTTATGCCCAATACTTCAGAGGAATCTGTTACCAGTAAGTTTTCTCTAGCTTGTTACAGATGATGTCACTGCCTACCTTTAAATATTTTTTTTTTAATCTTATCCTCAAAATGTATTGTTGCACAAGCCAAAAATGTGATATTAAGCTTGTTCATCCTTTGAAAAGTCATTATCCTGATGGTCTTTAGCACAAATGAGAAATCTCACTCTGAAGTCTACCTATAAAATTTTAAAATACTATATATGACAACAGCCTTATTTATTAAAATTTCTTCCCCACTTCGGTGGGGCTTTAGGTGGATCCATGAACTAATCCACTCAAAATCAATTGCTTGTCCAAACCATAAGACAATATACAATAAGAGTGAGAATGGAGGGAAAAATTAAAATATACATATATTTTACACAAACAATATCTTTGCAGTAGATATAAATTATGATTCACCTGAACATTTTTTGGTTATTTGGTGTATTATTATTTACAGGAGACACAGACCAGATTAAAGTATGTATTTAAAGTATCATATCAGAGAGAGTTTCATGCTCGTGGATAAGAATGGAAAAAAATTTATTGTCTTTTGGGTGATCACTAATGAAACAGAAGAGTTGCAGCATACAATAATGAGTGTCAGAAGCAGAGAAGTCAGAGGAGCAGATTTCTGAGGGATTAAATCTTTTCATTGTCTATGTATAAAGTGATTTATTAAACAGAGTTGCTGAAGAACAAAAGGAAAAAATGCCCATTCTTTTGAAATGCATTTTCCCTAGCCTCCCTAAGAACGTATTTGTAAACCTGTACAACAGATAGGAAAGCTAAGCAAAGAATAAAATTAGTATGTGCACTTATAAAAAAGAAAAGAAGTGCAAACAAAATCTGGCCAGCTGGTAAAAAAAGTA
>WAAD01012719.1:42800-53450 GCA_013389945.1 Fregata magnificens
GACAGTTTGGCACTGTACAGATATAATACACCAGTCATGATATGACAATAATAATTTGCTAATTAATCATGCTGAGAAACTTTTTACTAACTTAAATAGCAACTTTATCTGCTCTAGGATGTAATCACCTTTCCAGACTATGTACCTAGATGCACATTTTATATGTAACTAATTTTATGTATATATATATATATGTGTGTATGTATACATATATATATGTAACTAAAATAAACAAATGCTGCATTTTTAAAGCCCATTTAATCTTTACATATCCACATATAATTTTCAGCCTTGCACAGCATGAGTATTCAAAATAAAAGAGACTCCTAATATCCATGTGAATATACATTTACAGCGTCTGCACAAAGGTATTTTTAACTGCTAGCTTTCTTTTATAAGATGTAAACCACAACATTTGTAAAGAACAATATTTGGACTTTTATTCCTGGCTTTGAGCAACTTGTGGCAGAGTTTTTTTGTCTGAGAAGAACCACAGTGACACACATGTCAATATAACTAGTGGTTATTAATTCTCATAACTTAGTATTTCACGCAATGCCAATCTAAATATATATGTGTGTGTATAAAAGAATATATACTTACCTATAGGTAAAAAACTCCTCATGCTTGGTCTACATTTTACTATGTGATAGACTACATCTTTCTAATAAAATAGGAATTAATGGGATTTTTAAAAAAAAGTTAATTTTTTTCCTGTTGTTTTTAATTTTCTTATAAGCTTGCTTTAACTTTCCTCATCCATGATCAGAAATAAAATTGCCAGAGTACCGTAGGAAAGAAATTTTCCAAACAGTTTCTAATACAATTTCATTCTTTTATCCCACATGAATAAGAATTCACTTGATAGATGAAGCACATGACGGATACAAGTAAATGAATGCCAATACAGTGTTCAGACCCTTCAGGAATTGTTATTGACTAACCAACATGAGTAAAACATGTATGTTAAATCATCAGCTTCTAAGAAGAACTAAAACTACGACTCCTTTAGCAAGTTTTATTTACTGACCCTGTCCCATGCAAAGGAGAAGCTCTTGTAGTCTATCAAATTATTACTGATCATTATATCTCCATTTTCATACCAACAACTTCATGCCTTACCCATGAACAGGTTGTGTATCCACTTTCCTCCCTCGGCGCAATTTGGATAAAAATTATCAGAGCTTGTTCACTGGCTGATCGTTGTGTTTCTTGGGACTGAGCTGTTACTCTATGTTCTCTGATGCCTATTTTAGATTTCTGTGTGCCATACAAAAACTCATCTTCCAAATCAGAGAAGAAATTATTGCAATATTGTTGTTTTGTATAGCTGGGAGCAGTACGTAGCTCAGTTTATAGCAATGCAAAATGGCCACACAAGTGCCAGAGGAGTCCTTCACAACAGTGACTCAAGTGTTACTGTAGTGGGACAGCTCTGAGAGCCCATGTGCGATTTAGAGAGACCTGGAAGGTTAAAGAACAAAGTTCACTGCTCTGAAAAAAAAGAAAACAATCAGTGTGGAAGCAGATATAATTGATTTGGATGACATGATGCATGCTGCAATTTGTTGCCTTGTATTGAGGCAGAATGGCGGCAGAAGTTCTGTAATTGAAAACCAAGTGGTGAGAAAATTGAAGGGTTTTCTCTAGTGCAGCAGTGGTTGCTATCACTTTGGGAACTTACTATCCCAGGCTTTTATAGTTTGATGTTCCAGATTAACTGTCAGAGACAACTGGTGATATTCTTGTGAAGCTATTTACCTCAATATCTCAAATACATCTGAACTCATAGCTGATTTTCATTGATTTGAGTTTCCAAATTGTGTTAAGAACATTGATGTCTATAAGCTCACTTCCAGCCCTTGGTCTGTTGCTGAAAAGCTTACAGAAATATAACACATAGAAAAAGGCAAGTGATATAAAAACTGGTTTTTTTCCTACCAGTGTGTGAAATAACTAATGAAAAAAGCTTTTTTTTCTTATCAGGTTGCTATGACAATGATGTGAATCACATGATTATCAACTAGTGCTGATGTACCTGATGATGTACATGGATGTACACAGATGTACAGTAATCAATCAAGCGTCATTTCCATAGTGATCTTCTATACCACACATTTAAGGATAAAATGGAGCAACATTACTAGGTCCCATGAGTTTTGCACTAAATGTTTTGCAGGACACTCTGTAATGCTGGTCCTTTGATCATTCAAATCAGGAATGGAATACATTTTTTCCTCCTTTCCATGAGGAGCACAACTATTTTTCGTTAGTGAGAAAAGTGGAAAAAGATCCAGGGCAAGAGGTCAGTCTAAGATATATAAGGAAAAAAATCACAGACCCAGGACTGGAAAACATGCCTGTATCCCACAGTTTAGGCATAGCCATAGAAAGTTTTCATCATTTTTACAGAACAATCTTTCTGCATATGGGTCTTTCCTCCTTTGTTGCAGCTGCACAGAATTCAAAACCAGGTTCAACCATTGGAGAACTCTATCAAACTTGCAAACATGAACAAGGATTAACAAGAATGTAGTCAGATCTGCAGGGTGCAGACAATAAATAAATGAGAGGTTTTAAACAGCAGAACAATGTGCAAGTGAAACCAAGCCAAAGCTCTTAATCAGACTAAAACTAGAACATACTTTAAAAAAATCCAAACATGTAAAGGTAGAATGCAATTAGACCGGGGATAGCAACATCTGCTGCTTAGCTCAGTTTTCTTCTCTTTTCAATTCTATCACATATGGCATTACACAACAATAATCTCAAGTGAGACACCTGGCTGGCACCTACCATTCTCTAAACTTCTCAGCTCTGAAAGGGCAACTGTCATTTCAGCTTTCTGCTGCCTGGTTTGCAGCTCACTGCAGAGTTCAGGAGAGGCTGGAGGAGCTGAGAAGTCCTGCTGCCTTATTGAAGCTACTCCCTTACTAAAGGAGGATTTACATGTTCTGGACCTTGGCAATATACTACTTCACAGTGCTTGCATAAGCATTGTAAGTATTTTTTGATTTTGACCAAGGGCATGTCTCTACCCAGTCCTTCCTACAAGTGCTTGCACTTGCATCGCTGGCTGCATGAACTCATAGTATTTCTGATCTTGATCCTCCCACCTACATGCTCTATGCAGAAAGAATTGAGTACAGTGTATCTAGGTGCTGTAAATGTTCTTTTTGTGCCTTTCCACTGATTTGGAGCATATGTGGGAAGTTTAGGGGGAATTTCATCTGTGGTGGTGTTCTTCTTTGTACACTATAAAAGACTCTCCCAATTATAGGTTGTAACCTGTCTTCAGGTGTAAGATGCAGGTATTGTGACTGGACTGACTGACCTCACAACAATATGTAAGCACAGACCCGCCTATTGTGCAAGTATAAAAAAATGTAAATGATGGGAAAATGATGGAAGCTGTGGCTGGAAAGCGTCTGAGGGGCAGACTGATTAATCTGTTCACAAACTGATCAATGGAATTTGTTTACTTCAGGAATTTTCACAGGAATGAATAAGTGCAGACAATTTAGGCTTTCAGTAACTTCCCATATTAGCAGATGTCACACAGCAGAACAGTGTAAATAATTTGTAGACTAATTAATATTCTCATTTTATTGAAATACTTTATTTACTTTTCTAATTCACAGTGGTTACATGTATCATAAAAATGTGTAAGGAAAAAATATTTCAGTTTTGTGTCATTGAGGGAGTGGTATGGTTACCTGATGCCAATCAGAATTAAAAAGACAATAGTACATGATGTTTATTAATGACCTCGAGAGGCAAAAAATATTTTCAAAATGCCTTTTAGTTGGTGACTATTAGTCAAGAATGTGTCATGATACGGGAATAAGGAACAGGTTGGTGTGAGCATCTTAAGCTGAAGTAATATTGAGACAGAAACAAAACCCTAAAATCATTCTCCACACCTGTCCCACAGAGGCAAGTCTGAGCTGCTCTCTCTTTAAGTCATTTCACACATAACAACCTCTTTAAATGCACCCTCTGTGAACTTTGTCCTCATGACCCTATGCTTCTGTCTATGTCAAATAAGTAGCAACAACACTTACTTCACTAAAGCTGTTTGAATTCCCCCAATGAAAACTCACGTGCATCAAGAATGTCTGTATGGAATCCAGTTGTGTCCCATTTGATGTTCCCTCTGTCTGTTCTTACCAGTACAATGGAAAGATAAGGGGAGAGAACTATGTACAATTTCTCCTTAATCACATCTTCCAACATAAAATGTTATGTTTGTTTTGAATTTTACCATCATGTTACATCAAACCTTAAGTTTGTCTTGTTCCTCTTTACTTCCTTTTCATCCCTATTTACAGCACCTCAGGAACAAAATTTTCATACATGCATAATTTGGAAGTGTCATCTACAAAAGACAGTGATTCAAATACAACAGAAATTTGCACATTAATTTTCTTCTTTTACTTCTCAGTGGAAAAAAGAAATAGGAACCAATGGGAAATTCACACCAGGTTTACTATTTCCAAAATGTCTCCCTCTGATTTAACCATCTATAGAAATAATAGTGTCCCTCTAGAAAGACCCGATAGGTTTTAAAGTTTCTTTCAAATCTTCTTGCCATAGAAAAAAATGGTGAGATTACAAAGAGACGTTCCACGCAGGAGAGCTTTGGTGCTGCCACTGTTCTTATAATGCCAGAGCGAATTCGTTTCAGGAATTGCTCTAATCTGTCCTTTTTTGTAAAAAGTATGTTGATCTTTCTAAAGGATATTTTTTTTTAGTACTTTTTCTCATTATTGTGTCATCCATTCATTCACAATAGGTTGTCTTATTCACGTACTGGATTAAAGTGTGTGGTGGGATCATTCCTATATAGAAATAAAATACCAGGTTTTACTACAGTTGAGAGCTTTCAGATAGAATGACTGCTCCACTGAATAAATTAAATCATTCAGGATGAATTAATCTTATCATAGTTTGCCCCTTTCCTTCTTTGATGACCATAAATAGATATATCTATGTACATAAAAAAGAGAAGAAACCACAAGTAGTATGATTTATGTGCAAAACATGAAGCAGCTTTTTTTTTTCCTTATGTCCTCCACACGGTTAATTAGTACACCAAAAAAACAACTTTTCCTTTTTGCAATTAAGAAGAAAAAGTCACTGAAAAGAAATGGGAATCTTAGATGAATCACCTCACTCTTTCCTGCTTGGGCTGGAGCACTGAGAAAACAAAAGTTGTGAAGCAAAGAATCTTAGATCTTTGTTGAATGTAGTTTCTTTGCAATTTTTTAAGGTCTCTGCTTTAACAGCATGGAATAAAAATGATCCAATTGTATTTGCCTATGTAGACAGGTGTGATGAGGTTTGATTTTTCTCCAGGTTAGTCATACAGAAAAATGGGTGGCTCACATTCTGACCTGAAGCGGGATAGGTACACATTCAAATAGTCTTGAATGGTATCAACAGAAACTGTGTTGAATCAGAATTATTTTTGTCTTCCTACCTATAGAAAAGGAGAGAAGTTTTCACACTGAAAAACTAGGGAAAATCAATCATGAATGTTAAAACAGTGTGATGGTACCATTTTTGGGATATGCTTGGTGCCGACTGCACACAGACATGCACGCTTATACAGTCACAGGAACTTAAAATACCACCATATGAACAAAGCACAACACCCTGTTGTCTGTCTTTCTGAGCCACACTTAGACATTTGGCTCAATTCAAAGACTGAATGGAAAGTAGTTCGGTGACAGCCAGAAGACTTTTGAGGAACTTGGCTTAAGTTTTCTTTTTTTCATTTTCTGAAATTTTATGTTATTTAGTGATAATGATAATTGAAAATGTTATTTAGCATGTTAAATTCCACAGTGTTCCGTGCTTCAAAAATTAAAATGAGAGAGATTTAGTTACTGTTATGGGAGGCCTGTTACTTCTGTTGAGTGTGTTGGAGGTAAAGAGTGAAAAGGTTCACAAACGAGTAATTCAAGAAAAAAAAAGATACAGAAAACAGCTTTATATGTGCTAAATACATCTCGAGCAAAACCAGGGTGACCAGAACAGTTTTCCTTCTCTCTCTTGTGATTAAGGTATCAGAGAAGCATGTGATAAAGGGGAGCATACAGCAGTTAAGTACTCTTGTTATCAAAGCAAAATTTTAAGCAATACTTTCATATATTACAGTGTAAAATAAACAATAATTCAGATTCCATTGATCTAGTAAAAAACATTGTTAGTTTGCGTTTTTGAAGAAGCATGTCACAAAATTACCAGCTTGTCATGAATTGTGAGGACTGGTGGTGTACCTCAGAAACCTAAAATGAACTGAATGTGTTGCAATATGTGTTGCACTTGGTCATATTTTTGGACTGGTAAAGAAGTTTTTGCAGTTTGAAGACAAACACAGTGCACAGAAATTTGGGGAAGACATGGAAGTGGCTGTAAAATGAAAGAATGAGAGCAAAGATCCCTGCAACTACCTGAGGTCTGTTATCTATTTCTGCTTTACTCCACACTCCCCTTTCTTCAGTTTTAGATACCTGTTTGTAGATACTTGAAAGAGTGTTATCTTTAAGCAAAAACATTAAAAAAACATTTAAAATATAAAAAATGACAAAATAATTATTTATATTCAAATCTGTCACAACCCATCAAAATGTTAGCATTTATCTCTACTTTCCATAGACACACTTCAGACAAATCTATGAAGCATTATGAATGTTGACATTTTTCTCTGCCAAACAGTTATTTCTTCACTGACTTATCAGAAGCATCATCTGTATTTGCTTTTGGTAAGAAATAAATAAATATCATTTCTGGAATGCACTGTAGTACCAGGACTCAACCTTTTTTGACAACTCCTCTTTCAGCAGAGTTTTGCTCTCTCCCTCACTTGTTCCTTTCGCTGGCCTCCCTGAAATCCTTAGATACCTTAAATCTCTATAACCCTAACTCATAACCTTGAACGTAATAATGTATTGACCTGATCTTCTCCCCTCCCTATCAAAAAAAGAGAGAGAAGGAACCCACCCACACATAGAAAACTATTCAGTTAAACTCTTTCCCAGATCCTGAAGGGACCCAGCCACACACATCCACACAAACCTCTGAAGTCTCGATTCAGCAAGGTCTCCTTCCCTGTCTGCGCTCATTCCCTGTTTCGGCAGGGCTGGCTCAGAGGAGTCCCCATTCCTCCTGATGCTCCCATCCATCCCCCAGTCTGCCCCAGCGCTGCTCATCTGCCCTGCCCTATACTAGACAACTGGGTTCTTCACAACGTCTCAAAGACATGGCTTAGACAGTCACCCTTATGTGCCAGGCTCATACAGCCCAGCTTGCTTTGCAGGGGTAAGGAAAGGTGTGCAGAGGTGGTAGACCTCTTCCCAACATTTTGCGTGCACGCAGCCCTCATCAGCCTGTGCCTTTGGTCACCTTGCCTCTGTCCCCCAGGGGCTTCAAGAAAATGTCTTCCAGACTGCCAAAGAAGCTGAAACTTTCAGAGAGATTGGAAATGAGGAAAACAGAGGGGAAAAGTGGGGAGTGAGAAGGCAAAGGCTTTGCCTGATTTTCTTTCACACTCTTAAGATTCATTCTGCATTTCCCAGAGGGCTCAAATTTAGTCTCAAAACTGCTGTGTAATAGCATGTCTGCTGCTTTCTACAGGTCAGTGACACAGTATTAGCATTTGGACAAAAAAATTTCCAAACCAATAACTTTTTCAAATGAATTGCAAACAAGGGTTGTAGGAAACTAATAAGACCTGGTAGATTTTTTATTTTTAAGCAAAAGGGATTTTAATTGAAACAGGAAACATTCCAAACCTGTTCATGTCATAACCTTACTATAAACTTATTATAACAGCAAAGCGACAGCTGTTTTGTCAGCATTTATAGTTAATACTCTTTTTAACATTTTGGTTAAAAGATAGCTATTTTAACAAAATTGCTACAGAATGAACATATGGTACCATTCTGTATTCTGACCAAAATTGTTAGCCAAAGTTTGGGGCCATGTAGATGAAAACATTCAAGAAATGGCAATTTCCTCAAAGGAGGAATCAAAAAGCAAAGAAATGTTTTCTTCTGCTCACAGTTCCATTTCCTATTACGAAAAAACTCAATCTCCATCTGGCCTAAATCTCTTCTTTGCCTTTTTTCTAGTACGTTCCCAATGATTGCTCATGTTATACCTGGTGCCCTCTCCTCTTCAGTTTTTATCTACTGTACAGTTTGCAGTTCACAGGATTTCCCCAAAAGAACCGGTGAAATAATTTTCCCCACATGTGCTTTGCCTGTACTTCAGGTCTGCTTTTCTTCAAACCAGAGCCTTCACTGGCTTCAGCTACTTGGTGCCTGAAGGAGATTAATAAATGTTTATTAGGTTTAAATGGAGCTTTGACACTGTAGGAAGGGTTTCACTGAAAAACACTACTTCACTGAACCCCAGATTTCTCGTTTTTGACAGCCTTTTCATGAGCTGGCCAGAAAGTTAATGTGGTGACCAGGCCTCCTCCTCTATATCTCGGGGATGGGCTTTCTGGGATGTCACAGCTCCAAAGCATGCCCCATAGTCCACTAGAGAGTCCTCCATTTCCAGATCCTCAATATAATTGATAGCTCATCTGATTCAGACCCCTGACACTGCACACTTAGCAAAGCTGCTCAAGAACTCCAAGTACCACAGATGCCATGATTGCTTCGTACAACTATCTTACAGAATTTTGTCAGCGGCTCCCCTTCCTACTTTCCTATTCACTTTTCTGTGACTATCAGAAAGGTTTCATCCGGTCTAATAGGATATCCTTCAAATAAAAGAAGGTTGGCCCAGATGTTGCCCCTGCAGATGCAGGTGTAAATCCAAAATTGATTATGTCAGTAGATACCTTTTATGTGCACTCCTCTGCTAGTGAAGATTAGGTTTGAACTCTCTCTAACAAAGACAATTCATTTGTGCCTTTGAACATCTTCATTTCTAAATCCTTGCCATATAGCCTAATTCTAATTCTTCCATGGAAATGCATGTTGCACTTCTGCCACCCAGCTTTGATTGCAATTTTTTTTTATCATTTGCCAAATACAGCTCTGATTTCTGCATACAGCCTTGCTTGGTCAGGACATTCAAGCCTGTTATTATTTCCATTTCAAAGCACCTTCAGCAAAGTAGCAGCAACAGCAGTAATTCATCTCTTCACAGGATGCCATCTCTGTCTGTAATGACTGTTTCATCAATGTCCAGGACAGAACATCTATAACCCTGATCAGTGTTTTTCTTTCCTTTTTCCTTCACTTTCTCCTGATCCTGAATTTTTACTTCCCACCTGAATTCATATTAAAGATATGGTTTTATTGTAAATGTCTTTGGTAAGCTACAGAAACTTACATGTTTTAATTCAGCTTTTAATCATATAGGGAAGTTATATATTATGATGTTTGGTACCAGTATGATTCTTTTTGTTTGCTAAATCACCAAACAAATGTTACTGGTCTTAGAATAATTTTTCCCTACAAAAGGTATGAACTCTGACACCTCAAGCTGATAATACCACTAACCAGGTACAAGCAAAAATTTAAAGTTCACTAAATATAGAGGTTTTTTTGCTTTTAGTAGCTTGATCATTTTCCTTGTAATACACTTTATTAAAATATTATGATGTTGTGTTGATATTATGTAGTGATTGCACACAATCATTAGAGTTTTTATTTATATATATATTTACACATACCATTTCTAATTTAATCAATAGAGATTTTGCATAATACACACATACACTAGTATATTATTTTAAATGCTATCATCACCATTAATTTGTGCTTATTTGGGGAAAAAAGTGCATTCATTGGTTCTGTCTTTGCAAAAGTGGTATAACAGTTGAGATTTTTTTTAAAGGTACTCCATTGTATATTAATATCTAAAAGTGAAAGGACGATGACTGTGAACATATCCTACGATATAGTGAACACAGTAGTAAGGATTAGATCAACAAACTCTCTTTTATATTCTAAATAACTAGTACAGGAAGATTTTTTATCAGGTTCTTGACTTTAATGATGTAAACACATCAATTATAATACCATAACAATGCTAAGGGTTAATGGTATGCTTATTCTCTTTCCTGAAACAGAAATGTTTACTAGTTTTTTGTTTGTTGTGGGGTGTGGCTTTTTGGGGGGCTAGAGGGAATAAATACTGCATTTCCTAAGTTTGTAAGGATTTCCAAGGTGCTCCACTGAAAAGAGTGAGAAAACAAGGTTTAAGGAGAGTCAATGGGAGGGTCATTGAGAAAACTCAAAACGTGTTCACACAGGTTTGTTCAGGGCAGCTATTTCATAGAATCATAGAATCATAGAATTGTTTAGGTTGGAAAAGACCTTTAAGATCATCAAGTCCAACCGTTAACCTAACACTGCCAAGTCCACCACTAAACCATGTCCCTAAGCACCACATCCAAACATCTTTTAAATACCTTCAGGGATGGTGACTCAACCACTTCCCTGGACAGCCTGTTCCAATGCTTGACAAGCCTTTCGGTGAAGAGATTTTTCCCAATATCCAATCTACACACACCCCGCCCCGGCACAACTTGAAGCCATTTCCTCTCATCCTATCACTTGTTACTTGAGAGAAGAGACTGACACCCACCTCGCTACAACCTCCTTTCAGGTAGTTGTAGAG
>WAAD01012719.1:63163-79210 GCA_013389945.1 Fregata magnificens
GTCCTTCTTGTACTGAGGGGCCCAAAACTGAACACAGTACTCGAGGTGCGGCCTCACCAGTGCCGAGTACAGGGGCACGATCACTTCCTTACTCCTGCTGGTCACACTATTCCTGATACAACCCAGGATGCTGTTGGCTTTCTTGGCCACCTGGGCACACTGCCGGCTCATGTTCAGCCGGCTGTCGACCAGCACCCCCAGGTCCTTTTCTGCCGGGCAGCTCTCCAGCCACTCTTCCCCAAGCCTGTAGTGTTGCATGGGGTTGTTGTGACCAAAGTGCAGGACCTGGCACTTGGTCTTGTTGAACCTCATACAGTTGGCCTCGGCCCATCGATCCAGCCTATCCAGATCCCTCTGCAGAGCCTTCCTTCCCTCGAGCAGATCGACACTCCCGCCCAAATAGCTACTTTTATAAATCTTGATTTTACAAACCAGGTTTATTCAATCTTTCTGATATCTGCATATTTAGTGAGTTCTTACTAATTTTAGATTAACTTCTTTGATCTTATGAAGTGTTCTTGTAAACCATTTCAAATCAAAACTGCATGCAGACTTCTCTGAGCAAGTCAGTCACCATCTCCTCTGCTAACAGCTGGAGTAAAAATAAATATAGTGTTGGGAAAGACACTTTTGAGTTTCTCTTGTTTTCAGGAAGAATGGTGATGATTCCTTAATCATTGTTGGAGAGGAAGGGGATAGAGTACAGTGTACCTGTGTGAAATCGGTATAGCTGAAAAACAAAGATGAAAGCATACATCAGGAAGCTGAATGTCTCAGCTAAAGAAATGTGGGAACGAGGAACCAGACTTTAGGAATGGAAGAGCTTGAAGGATGTAAGAGAAGGACTGAAGGTAGGGAAATATGAGGAAAAATAGAGGTAACTACTGAAGAACTAATTAACAGGACACTGAAGAAGCATGGAAAAAGAAATGAGACCACCACCTCCTGAAAGATCAAGGGATACTTTAGTGGAAGCCACTCAGGCTGGAGTGCTCCATTGTATTTATCTTGCCTTATCTGCAAAGTATCCCAGAGATATTCATAGTGCATGCTGAACAGTGTGTGTTTTGGCACTGACCCCCATCACAAATACCCATTTAACACCCTCAAGGAAAACACCTCATCTTATATATATGACATTCACATGCCTGTTTCTGTACCAGTCTTTGAGAAGAGCTGCCCTCCATCACCCACTTCGTCCCAAAATGGGTGTCAAGCTCATGTATGTGGTTGTGGTACAGCAAGAGAGAATTCAAGGAGCTTTCAACAGAGGAATGGGAAAACCTGTCATGACTGAAGCAGGGTCTTGATGCTCTGCTCTGATGGCAGAACTATCAAGCTGTCTTACATTTTTTGCTGTACTCAGCCTCACGGCAGTCAGTTAACAGCAGGCTGAGAATAAAGCTGAATTGCAGGTACAATCCTTTCTGAGACCAGGCACACCCTGTCCCTGTGGATTCATATCACCATCCAGTGGTGGAATTGCATCATCATTGCATGTAGGGTGGCCAGCAGTTGGCCTGTTCATTTCATGGCAGAAATGTCTATTTTTAGTGATGTGAGACCTATGTGGAAGTTGGACGCTACAGAGAACCAGAGAAATGTGGCAAATTTTCCATTAGCAAATCTGTGTTACCCACTGCCTGTGAGAAGACACAAAGGGCTAAGCATTAGTTGGCTCAGTTCCATTTGGTTGTTACCTAAGATGTCCCAACAACTTTCACTGCTTTCCACAGAAATATTGTGCCAAGTTGTGCTGAAATCATCAAAGTACCCACATAGTGTCCACTAGAGAGGTCCATAATTGTTACAGGTTTAAGGTGCATGTAAGTTATCAGCAGTTATGAATGGACAATTTATACAGAGTAGCATCAACCCTGTGGCTTTTTGAAAGAATGAGATATGTTCTGAAAATTTATTCAATGCTGTCACCTAATTCTGATTCAGTGATAGATGGCTTTCAAGGCAATTCAGTGGAAATGGATCTTGTAAAGGAACTGTCACATGTAAGGCCATCTGCGGCTACACTGTTAGTATCACCTCCCTTTCCAGATTCAAAACTATTTTCACCTATTCATGCTTATTAATGTGAATCTCAAATCCTCTTTACCACCTTTTTTACATCTCTTTCCCTCCTGTTTCAAATATATTACTCTGGTGTTCTAACTTCCTTTTATTTCTAAATTTATTCGGCTTCTATAACTATATGTGACAGCTTGGCCATGGCAACTCATTTTGGTTGTCTTAAAGCCCTAATATACACTCCATCTCTTAAGTGTCTGCATGCCCTGTAATCAAGCCCTACTTTGCCATTTCACTTCCACACACACACCCCCTCTCCCAGCTTTCTGACATATGCTTAATTGTTATTTTCTTTTCTGTAGGGACTACGGGCAAATTTCAGATTTAGCAGTTGCTCCTTATCCAGGGGAAAAGACAGATGAAAACTCACATTCCAAAACAAAACATATTGCACTGCAGCAAGAAGTTCTGTTGGTCAGGTGCTTCATATTTGTCCATTTTAACTATTAACTATTTATATGCTAAATATATAAAACTGTCGTAAGCATGTACAAGATTGTCTCCACGTCATTAGAACTAGAACTGGTTTAGGATCAAATTGCAGGGACAGCACATGCTGAAGGAATGGAAAGAAAGACAAAGTCAAAACATGCTGCCATTTTATCCTTTGCTGTAGTTCAAACTATTTCAACCCAATATAATTAAAAGAAGTCTTCTCCCATAAGCAGTTAAACATTTATGAACAAATTCTGTGAGTATTAGATTCTTGTTTTATTTGTGAATATTTCCAGACTTGAATTCATCGAGCAATTATCTTTATTAAAATAACAAATTTGCTTTGTTTCTCATCTGTTTTTCCATAAGTATACCCAAAGCTTAGAAAAGAAATTGCATAAGTACTGTGCTATTAAGAAATGGAAATATTGTAATTTCCTTGAAAATCTTCTGCTATAATTAAAATTAAAGATTTCACCTATTTGATGATGATGTACCAATGTTGGATATGAATGAAATAATTTTCATAATTTTTTCCATGTCAGTAGGCTTAAGGGCAAACATCTTTTGTCGTCTTTTTCAATTCCTAAATGCTAGTTCTTAAGGAATATTATTTAACTCTTCTTCCTATTTTGTTATTCCACTATTAGCTAACTCCTTGAATTTAACACAAATTTAGCCCAGTGCACAAGCAGATCTGACAGTATCTAACCTCATCCCAGCTGAATTCAATTCCACTTTTCTTTTATAATTCAGAAGAAGAATAACAGCTATGGCAGCTTCTTTAGCATGTAAGATTTGTGTGAGTTAACATAATCCTGACTGCAAAATCAGCTCCATCAAAGAAAAATACATTGAGTACACTGTTTCCTAGCCACTCAGTGAGGTGCCTCACCCATGAGTGCAAAACAGTCTGTGAGACAGAAGACACATACTTTATGAAACAGACTGATTAGGAATATCTGTGAAAGTGAGCAATATGTGACTGATTTTGTTTTCCAGATTAAGATTTCAAAGATTATTGCAATGCTGAGATGTATATCGATGACTTGATTTTTTTTTCCACTTAAAATGCTTTCCTTGACATCTTGAAATCATTTGTTTACTGAATGACTATATCTCAAATATTCATTAATATATATGGCCTTTGGAAATATGTCATAAACTATTTAAATTTTTAATTTTTTTTCCACTTTATTCATTCACTACAGACTGTTCTGCAATGTCATTGGAAATCTCATGATCACCAAAGATGACAGGTCATAATCCTTGAGTCTGGTTGAATTATATTCAGCAAAAGACTACAAGGTTGAAAGAGGCAAAGATAGTTCAGAACAAATAACAGAACTTTCTAGGTCCCTCAAGCTACCAAGGATTCTGACACTCCTGCACAAAGCAGGAGAACCTCTGAAGCTGCTCTAGTTTTAGAAATCTGTAAGCATTGGTTCTTGAGAATCCGCTGAGGATGTGGTGCTTCAGACACATCCCTTTATACACGTGCCCTCTTTACCAGGGAATTGTAAGGCACAGGTAGTGTGCAGCCCATTGAAGATGCCAGCAGAGACTCTGTTCTAGCAGAGATTCCTTTTCTGGTCCTTTTGGGTTGGATTTTGATCCTTTTACGGCAGTGCAAAAGAATCATATCAGGATTAAAGACCTGTCTCATTCACTTTAGTGTGTCTTTATAGTTTACCACATTTCAACCTTCCCAAGCTAGTACAGGTGCCTAGGGCAGAAACTACGTCTTTCTGCTCCATTATGTCATTTTCCTGTGCTTTCAGCTGTTCTGTGGTGTTGATATTGATTGCTGCCCCGGCCTGCTAATACTCTTTTTCTAGTTCTCTTAAATGCTGTATACTAGCTGGTTTCCGTTGACAGCTTCAGTGAGAGTGGGTATTCTACGTCTGAAGTGCCCTTCCCAAATGCTTCCTTTCTGTTGTAGACATGGTGGTGATTTTTAAGACTCTTCATTAGTGACTGGTATTTTCTATGCGTTGCTCAAAAAACTTTATTGATGCTTCTACCTGCAGTTGTCTCCTTTTCTCCTGAAACAGAACACTTGCAAGCTTTGCACATCTAATACATTAGTACATTAGCACTGAGGTAACATTTAAGGCACGTAATTAATTTCTTTCATGTTAGGGCTGGCTATCTTTTATTCCTATATATTGCTTCCCTAATACTAACACACTTCATTCTTAACAACTCCATTGGCTAGCACACTGCAGAACAGGTAAGTTAACTGTTCTGTTTTCTCTATATTTTTTCCTCCCATTGGGATATTGGTGCTTAATCTGTGAGTTGTGAGATTTGTTTCTACCTAACTGATTTAGAGCTTGCTTGGTCTGTTACTCTTGTCAGATTGTCTTTGTTTAAAACTTTTTAGGGATGTCACTTACTGGCATAATGTCTTTTAGGCACTTGCCTCTGGCTCTGCCTTTCCTTTTTCTTTTTTTTTTTTAAAGCCTATACACATCTTCATTAGTCACTCCGATGGTTAAGCGTGACTTAGTCCTATCAAAGCTTTCTTTGAAACAATCTTACGAATTTTTTGTTTCTGTTGTTATGTCTACTTCAATTCTAAACATTTGGTTTCAGTTTTATGGTTCTAGTCGTCTGTTCCATGATTTCCAGTACTGAAGATAAATTCAGTTTTAATTGCTAAGGCCACAATGTATTTTATTTATCTTTTTTTTCTCATTGCACATTTTTGTTTTCTTACCCACTGTATTCTTTTTCCTGTATTCACTCATTGATTTTAATATTTGAGAGTCTTCCTTTTAGAGGAGAAGCTCCTTCTCATGTTTTGCAGATTCACAGCTTAGCCTATTCTAATATATGTTGTCTTTCCTGCAGCCTGACTCACATTAGGAAGTGTGGTAAAAGTCACATGCATAATGACAAGATAATTGTTGGCTTTTCCTTACTACTTCTTCCACTCTAGAAAACACTTGGCCATCCAATTAAGAAATTAACCAGACCACAAGCACAAAACAGGGTCTCTAAGTAGTTTTCTGACCAGAGATGGTATATGTTGCTTTAGTTTTGAGTATCATGGGTTGGGTCCCTCAGGAGTGTTCTGGCTTGCAGTATTTTTTCTAGTTTCAAACCAAGTTTCACCTTCCTTTATAAATAAAACCAGAAAAAAAATACATGAATGGTTACCATATCTATTTCAAGAAAAACATTGCAGCAAGTTGCTTAAAAGGTTATGAAAACATAATAATTTTACTGTAACTGCAGAATTTTACATGAAGGGCAGTAGAGAATGGAAAAATTTCATGTACAATGAGCTTTGTTGTACAACAAAGCTTGTATGAAGCTCTCTTCTTCAAATGGACTGAGTAAAATTATATTGACTTATCAGGAAGCTAAGGAACATGGTAATAAAAATGAGTATAATGTCTAGTTAAGAATGAATTAAATATAGCTTTGCTCTGTTCTAAATTAAATTCTGTAATTTCTCTGTGTTAGAGCTGGGGGGCATTCCATAAATTGTATTCTGTTACTGCTATGTACATAATAATAAAATTAGAATTATCAAATTATCAGTTGTCAAATGAAAATAAAAAAACTGAAAACCAAAACCAAACATCATTCAAAACAAAATATAGAACTTTAATTAAAGAACTCAGCAGGTTAGGCCTCTTTCATGTACAAGAAATAACATAAAGGAGCTTCTAACCCTTCCTATTTAACCTCACAAAAATGCCTCAAATATTAAAAATTGGTTTTGTTAAAAACACTTAGATGAGTAAATGCTTGTCCCTAAGGGATAAATTTTGTTAGAGACTGGTTAAAAAAAGTTTTTTTGTTAAAGAATTTGTGACAAATAGAAACTTTTTATTGTTTTTGTCTTTCCTACTGCTTTGCAAAATGGAACTGATTAATTTGAATTTTACAGGCAGTTAAAAATAAGAAATGAAATACAATTTGTTGTAAAGCAGTAATCTATTCATAATATAAAATTGCATTTAAAGAGCTTACAATGAGAATATATTGAATTATTCATTGAAAACAATGTATCCTTTGAATATGGCCTCTGAGTGTGGTTGCAAATTGTCTATGAGCACTCATGAATTTTACTAATGCACTTTGTTATTTAAAATTCTTTGATGGATTCTGCACATGAATATATTTATGCATATAGATTACTTGTGAATTCTCTGCTGTATTAATTTATTCAATTGTTTACAATACGGAATTTTTTTTTTTGCTTTGGTCATTTACAAACACCATTTTTTGTTCTCTTTTATTATTGTTGAACAGCAACTTTATAATTCGATCTGCATTTTGGAAGATCAGAATAAAATTGAATCAATCCATAAACTTCTTGTCTTAACTTCAAGGAAATTACTTACTTACCTTCTCTGGTTGGTTTGTTTGCTTGTTTGTTTTAAAAATAAAGATAATATAACTTCTTTGCTGCACAAGGCTTACTTATGACAGTGACAGAATACCAGTATAAGTATAAAAATACTGTAACTATAGTTGGGGTCAAGATGCCAAAGAAACATACTGCAGTCTTTTCTCTTTCATGAGAAGATGGGAAGTAATATAAAGACATAGCTCTAAGATGGCAAAAAATGCACACAGAAACTTAAAAAAAAAGTTCCCTCAAACCAAAAACCCCAAAGTGAGGGGATTTTCTGGTATGTTTGCCATTAACATTTAGCTGTTCTTTGGAAACTGAAGGCTGGAAGAAAGAAAAAACTGAATACATGTCTTATGCATTTCCTTTCTATGAAACTTTCATTTCAATTTCTTTTTGTAAGAGTCATACAGATTTGCACCACTTACGTGGCAGACAGCCATCAGTGTTTGTCTCTTTTTTTCCAGTAATGCAAATACACGGTCTCATGGACAAGATGATAATGGAGCTGCTAGAAGCCTATAGACTTTTTTTTTTTTTTCCTACTAACTTCATGAATTAAGTGAATGCGATTCTTTTTTTTTTTTTTTTTCATTTTTTCATGCTATCACTAACCTTTTGCCACAGTCATTCATCACATACAGTTAAAACATTGCTGCCTGCTAAGGCTATGCTTTCCTAGCCTTCTCAATTTATTTGATTGTCATACCACCAACAAACAGGGAACAGGGAGCTTGCTATGTTATGTTAAGCAGTGACCAAACAACAGCATTTCACACATCGAGCATTCACTGAACTTATGAAACTTTTACTTTCCATCACTATTCTCTGTGTTTTCTGTCACTTTTATAAATTTTAGGTGCATTATTGGTCCTAGTTGAAGAGTAAAGTAATTTTTTGTTAAAAACTGTCATCTAAACTTATGAATTAATTATTTACATATTTACTGACATGGTATAGTCATGATACTGTTTGTCTCATTAAGTGCTTAAGTTTCCAGGTTGATAAGAAACCTGATAAATGTCATGTGTGACATATTTCACATATCTGCAAACAGCATTCCTTTAAACAATTCGTCTCTACATTTGTCAACATCAGTCAGTATTATGTCAAATTATCGACACAGTGGCTTTGTCTATTTGTCCTTTTGTTTTGTAAGAATACTGCATTTGTCACACAATTAGCCTCTCTTTTGGGGCTCTGTCCCAGTTTTCAGGCTCATTCACAATGCAGATATCCACTTGCTGTTGGTTCATATACATTGTCCTTCTGTTATTTGTACTTACCATTACAAGTCATCAGAAGAAAGATAAGGATAAAGAAACTGTATTAATTTATGCCCTAGATAGACACAGTCAAGCCTCTGTGCTGTTTTTTCAGTACTGTATATAGAACCATAGAATGGTTTGGGTTGGAAGGGACCTTTAAAGATCATCTAGTCCAACCCCCATAATATAAACATATACTTATGTTTATATTTTTTATATAATACTGCAGCCAACTACATAATATTTTAAGAATTTAGACCTTTTTTATTAGTGCAAAAACTGAGTACAGGATGAATCCCAGTAGAAAACACTACTTATTTAGTCTATACAATTGCTCTAGTCATTATAGAGGAATAGGTCCCTCCAGGGATGGCAATATAATGTCAATATAGATGTCTCTGATATGTGGATTGAATGAGCATGTTCTCTCTCCCCCATTGTAAGTACATGGCTAAATTTAGGTGAGATACAACACATACATAGGATTTTCTGTCAACTTTCATTATATCATACTACAGCTATTGCAATTTACTTCTGCCTGGCCTCTATAACAAATGTATGGTCTCCTCACCTTCTGTTCAGTACACTGCTGCTGCAATAGGTAAAGACAGCTATCTACCCTCCATGGTTAAAACTGTTGAACCCCAAAGAAATGAGAGAATGTCATTTCCCAGGCATTGATTTATGACCACCTTTAATTTTTTTCTGGTGCTGGGATGTTTACTAGAGCTTTTTTGTTTTTTGGGTTTTTTTTTTTTTTTTAATGTAAAATTTCCAGGATATTTGAAAAGCACTGTGTTCTTATCAGAGGATCTTGGGTCAGCTTAGAATTACCTACATTATGCTGATTTTAGGAACTGGAGCAGGAATAATGACTGCTGCACTCCTCCTTTATATACACTTCCATTTACTTGATTTTACTTTGCCTTCCTTCCCCCCATTCTTTAACACATCTACAATGACCTGGTGCCACAATCACTGCAATTTAAATATTTAGATTTGTCAAACACTGTTTGCTAGCCACTGAACTGTATTCCTTACTGATGCACTTGCTCTACACAGGCATAACATAAAATTTACAAGGTGTTTGCAGAAAAGATGTTTGGGGTTTTTTTCTGTTGAAGTAGCAGTTTGAATCTTTTTCTATCTAGCAGTCTTTAATTAAAAGCAGAAAATAAAATTAAGAAATTAAACTACCCCTATGCTTCACAGAAGACTGTGATTTTATGGCCATTTAGCATTTTTTAACCTTTTTGTTTGTTTGTTTCTTTTTCTTGCCAAATCTTTCCCTGAGACACAGATGCCATTTCCTATTCAGCTGTTGCTCTGTTTCTTACAGACACCCTGCAGATCATATGGGTAACATTCCAACCCAAATTGCATCATTTGAGTAAGAAATAGCTTCTCAAAATCTGTTACTGTTTCCTTTGCATTCTTTACTTTATTCAGTTTGTTGGCTGTTTTGTTGGTTTGGATTTTTTTCTTTTTAACCTATAGTTCAGATCCCTAATACAGACTAATAAATATATCTGAGTTTAAAACTGTAGTCTCAAAAATGTTGTTATACCTAAAATGATAACCAACATCCAGCACAGTCCAGACATTTCTAATTTTTATTGTTTTATGCATGATGCCATTGCAGTTGTTCATTGCTTTAGTTTTCATTGCTTTAGTTCATTGCAAAAAGGAAAAATTGCCACTGAAGTAATATACCAAGGTATTGTTTTCTTTTTAAACAAACTGAATATTACCACTTTAATGTCCATTGTAAAGGAAAACCTCTGAGTTTTTCCCCTTCACAGTATTTAGAATTTAGAATCAATAGTACCTTTTCATGTGGCCTGAAGACAATTTATTGGAACCTTTTAAAACTCTCAATGCTTTTTTCAATGCAAATAAATAATTTAGTGTGGTAGAAAGGAAGTGATTGAAATATTGCTGGCCAAGGGCTTCCAATTGTCTTTGGGCAGGCTTGAAAATTGGACTTGTGCATACTACTTTATCAATGAACGTTTAAACCCAGAGAAGGTTGACGTAAATAAAACCACCTTAGTTCTTCATGATTTTTTTTATTTTACAGTGCTAAACAAGTTAGGAAAGAGATGTCCAGCAGTATAAAATGAGGCCAAACATGGTGGTTTTGTCATGATGTTTCACAAAACCTACTCCTTCCCCATCACACACACTCACTTTTTCACACATCATTATTAGAAGTATTCCCAGTGCTAAGTCATATACTTACACTTTAAACAAACATAACCATATTTCTTATTTATCAAAAAGACAATTTTTCTAGCCTTTCCTTTCATGATTCTGAGCCTGTCCACTTTTGTTGTCTGCTGGAAACCCTGGAGGGTCTCTGAAAGAGAACACGACAGAACTTTGGGGACCTGAGCAATTTGAAGGTTTGTTTTCCCTTATTTTTCTTGACTTTCCAAGAGCTTCTAAAACAGTGAAGTTTTTCAAAGGCCTTACAGAAAATGCTGCGTCTCAGAAGACTCCTGCTGTGCTTTAATGGCTTAAATTTGTCACGATGGTGTCTGCAATTAGTGAACACAATCTAAAATGACCTAATTCTGTAAAACCAGCTGATATATATATTTATTTTTTTCAACAAACTGACCTCTGATCTGTGAAAATTGTATTGTACTCCAGTATGACACATAATATATGTTGTTTATACTCTTCGTTAGACTTTTAAGTGCAGTATTTTAATATGGGTACTTTATACTTGTATGGACATGCACCTTGGAAAGATGAATGAATCCTTCTGGGTCATTTCAGCTTTCTGGTCACTGCTCTGTCATGTAGTATCCCTGGGGTTCAAGTGTTTCCTATATCCTTCTGGCAGGGTTTTGTATATTGGAGAACCGTTACTCTCATCTGCTCATTTCTTTACCATCGTAACAATCCCATTTTATATTGAAAATTGGTCTACTCTGAAGCTTAAATATTGTTTTATACTTTTTATGGTTTCTATATTCCAAGTGAAAACTAAGATTTATGATGCCCCAGAGAGACTACTTGGTTTAAGTCCTTCAAAGAGAAATGTTATATTAAAGACAGTGTTGATACCCCTGCAGCGTATCAGGAATTTATTACGAAATATAAACTGCACAAGAAACAAGAGATAACAGTGAACATGGGTAAGGAACTGACACAGTGTATTTATTTTTTGTTTTAATGTGGAGTTATGAATATTTATTGCATTTGTGGAAATTGCAGTTTCTGAGCATAAAACAATTTTTAATAGTTGAGCTGCTTTTGCCAAAAAGTAACCCTCCAACTCATGTCAAGTTCTCATAGCATTCTGTGTATATCACCATTCAGGAAGTTGCTAAACACCTCCAGGGTGTTCATCAGCTGTCTTGTAACAGAAAGATTTGTCTTTTCTTTTTTTTATATAATGCTTTAACAAATTCCACTTAATAAATGCAGCACACTTTTTAGCATCACTGTAAGCAAAGCAGCAAAGATTTTCAATCAGTTGATACTGTGTAGTTTATATTTCCCCAGCAAAGACAGCTGCTCATGAGCATCCTTTGATTAATATGAGAAATCCCTGATAGGGAGCTTTCATCTCTGGTATCCATTAAATTACAGGGCCATGTAGTTGGAATTTTGTCTCATCATCTGAAGGCTCAAATCTGGGCTTTCAGCACTGCATCTACAGATGGACTATCAACAGGTGCACAAATAGAAAATGTCAAGGCAAATGGAAAAAAATGGCCAGACTAGATCAAATTGGCAAGTTCATTTGAAAAATAACATGTTAAAGTTTAGAGAACAAGACTGCTAGGCATCAGCAGAACAGCCACAGAGAGAACAATTGGACACATCCATGTAGCATTTTGGAAAGATTTGACACAGAGCAGGAATCACTAGCAGCTCATAAATGTTGATGGAGACAGCAAAACTGGATGACTTACAAGAACAGGCCAAACTATGTCTCCTATAATTATGCAAAATAGTGATTCAGGTATATATGCAGGAAGATAACTGTCAATGAATTAAGAAAATGAGCAATCTTTAAAAAAAAATTAACAGCAGTCTAGACAGCAAAGAATGTTGAAAGCCAGTGTTACAAGAGTTAAAAAAGACATGAGGTAAACAGACACTGCTTTTAATAGTGTGGGGAAGAAAAAGAGGGGACTGTTATATGGATATGGTGTTTTAAAAGTCTTATTACACTACTGGCTCTGATTATAGTAAATTATTGTATTCAATTAAACCTGTGTCTGCACTGAAATACCAAAAACTTTCTGGAATCTCATCATTGCAACCTAGGTCCATAAACTTTTGCACCCTCTGAGGCAGAGTCTTACAAAAATTAGGGTGCAGGGGGTGTTGATCATTACTAACAAAAGTTTAATATGTATATTTGACAATTGTTTCTTACATTTCAGAGGTATGTTTAAGACTTAATGATGAATGACATAACAAAACCTGAATAATGTAGCCTAATATGACGTGGCCAAATAATACTAATCTGCCAGGTTTTTTTAACGTTATCCCTTTGCTACACAGCTATAAAATGTATGTTAATTCAACTTCCTCTTTTGCTAAGAAATTGTTTTCCTACTACCATTATTTTATTTCTTTATTACAAGATTAGAACTACACCTCTTTTAGATTTAGTCATAATGGTGCGGAGATGTTATATGAACACAGAATCAGTTGGCACCGTATGAACAGATCCTTTGGCCTAAAGGAGTCCTCCAAAAGTCATAGTGATCTTTTCTGGTTGAACAATGACTAGAGCCTTTATATATATGCAGTTATGCTCAGTGAATCAGAGTTCAATTTCATAAGTGACCTTAAAATAGTAGGCAAAGGATTAGTTACGCTACAGAGAGAATCTAAAGAGAGTGCCTCTTTTTTTTTTCTAGTCTGGTTTCTTCAAACATACCTTTGTAAACCTTGACAAAACAGTGTGATGTTAAAGAATGTTAGCTGTGTTAAAATACCTCTAATTAGCACACTTGCAAATCCTTCATATAATGATAAACTGTCCCAAGATAATAGCAAAATACTCTGATGGAATCTGGTCAACCAGCTTTTACTCGCAGGATCCATTCTAACTTACAGATGCACTGTGAAAGTCTTCTATAGTCCACTGGAGTGCAATTCTGAACAATTATTTCCATTATTTCAGAAGGAATTCTGCATGCGGGTGCCTGCAGAGTCAGGCTAATATTAGTATTTGTAGCAAGTAATTCACCATGATATTTAATTTCTCAGAAGAAAATGTTATTTAGTCTCACCATCAAAAATACAAAAGGCAAACATGAAACAAGCAGGCAAGACTGTCACAGTTTCCCTACACAGTAATGTATGGCTGTAACACAAAAGTATTTTTCACAAGAATCAGAACAGGACCTGGTGGAGGACAGTGGAGGCCAGTGACAAGTGATGTTTCTCAGGGGTCAGTATTGGGACTGGCACTGTTTAACATCTTTGTCGATGACATGGACAGTGGGACTGAGTGCCCCCTCAGCAAGTTTGCCAACGACACCAAGCTGTGTGGTGCGGTCGACACGCTGGAGGGAAGGGAAGCCACCCAGAGGGACCTTGACAGGCTTGAGAGGTGGGCCTGTGCAGACCTCACAAAGTTCAACAAGGCCAAGTGCAAGGTCCTGCACATGGGTCAAGGCAATCCCAAGCACAAACACAGGCTGGGCGGAGAATGGATTGAGAGCGCCCCTGTGGAGAAGGACTTGGGGGTGTTGGTTGATGAGAAGCTCAACATGACCCAGCAATGTACGCTTGCAGCCCAGAAAGCCAACCGTATCCTGGGCTGCATCAAAAGAAGCGTGACCAGCAGGTTGAGGGAGGTGATTCTCCCCCTCTACTCCGCTCTCATGAGGCCCCACCTGCATTACTGCGTTTGTCTCTGGGGCCCCCGACATAAGAAGGACATGGACCTGTTGGAGTGAGTCCAGAGAAGGGCCACAAAGATGACCAGAGGGTTGGAGCACCTCTCCTGTGAGGACAGGCTGAGAGAGTTGGGCTTGTTCAGCCTGGAGAAGAGAAGGCTCCGGGGAGACCTTATAGCAGCCTTCCAGCACCTGCAGGGTGCCTACAACAAAGCTGGAGAGGGACTTTTTACAAGGGTGTGTAGTGACAGGACAAGGGGTAACGGCTTTAAACTGAAAGAGGGTAGATTTAGGTCAGATGTAAGGAAGAAGTTCTTCACTATGAGGGTGGTGAGGCACTGGAAGAGGTTGCCCAGAGAAGCTGTGGATGCCCCATCCCTGGAAGTGTTCAAGGTCAGGTTGGATGGGGCTTTGGGCAACCTGGTCTAGTGGAAGGTGTCCTTGCCCATGGCAGGGGGGTTGGAACTAGATGATCTTCAAGGTCCCTTCCAACCCAAACCACTCTATGATTCTATGGCCTGGGTCATGGTAATTCCACTTTTTTTCAAATGCTGGAAGAAATCCCCTGAAAAACTTAACGTGGCCCTAGGATTTTGCTGTTTGTGGCTCTTCTGAGAGGCTGCCAGTACCTGAAGAGCACAACAAAATCTCAAGAACTAGTTGAAACAAAGATGCAAACTTGTAGTGGAAAATTTCAGTGGTTTTGCCACCAGCTGTCAGTAGAGCAAGCTTTAATGTTTTCCTGTTTAATTCCTTACATGGCTCAGAATTTCATCTTAAACTGTTCTGCTGCTTTTGCCAACATGCTCTTTGTTTCAGAGTATTTTAAATAGCTATCATTTTTTTGTTGCATGTTTGCAGAGTTTAATTTCACATCATGTTTAAATTCAGACACTACAGCAAGCACAGACATTTTGTTGTTTTAGGTTATTCATACAGCCATTCAACTGTTTGAGATGATGCTATCTTGTATGACCTTACTGCATCATATGACCCAATACTGTCTTAAAAGCAGTTACAGGAATTTTCATTTAGTGAAGAAGTGCAGACTGTATTTCTTTTATTTGACTAAGCTGTTTCCTATTACTTATTGTACTCTCTTGACAGTAATAAATTTCATAATGGTTGCTAGATTTGAAATCAACTATTACACTATCTAGATGGAACAGTAAATCAATAATAGATGATATACAAATCATATCTAATAGCTGGAATGCAGGAGGTTTTTTGCCCTAAGGTGTCACACTCGGTAATCACTGTAATATTTATTGAAAAAATAGCAAAATGCTATAAAATCAATAATAAATTGGCATGAATATATGAAGACATTTTCATAAGCACAGAGAACAGAGCTGGGAGGAGAAAAGGTACTCTTATTATGCATGCACTTACAGATCCTTATTTTTGAAAACCTGATTAATTAGTGTGCTTCATCACATACCTTGTTTTCTACATTTCGTATGAAGCTCCCACTTTCACAACCAGATAAAAATGGATTACAGCTAGGTGAAATACACTAACAATAGCTGTTAACAGTTGTATTTGAATAGATCTGGGTGCTTCATAGTTTTGCTTAGGAGAAGTTTCTAATGTGATAATTTCTCATGTATTCATTTTTACGTTCCACTCAAAGAGAAACATAATAACTGCGCAGTAAACCTTGACATTATGGTCAACATAACTAGAAAATTAAATACTAGTATAGAAGCAATAAAAATTAAAGCTCAATTCTGATTTTGTGCTTCATGTTGCACTTCTTATTCTCATTGGGTAAACAGGAGATTGGCATTTACAAGTGACGCATAATCAAGCCCTAGATTGCTTATTGAAAGATGATACCTGAGTGTAACCCACTTTTCACAAGTTCATATAACCCTAGCATGAATTTTATTGAAAATTATTGAAAATGCGGTAATATCCTATGAGGTTCTGTAGTTAATTGTTTTAGGAGTTGAATGGGTATTTTCCCTTCCCTTCCCTTCCCTTCCCTTCCCTTCCCTTCCCTTCCCTTCCC
>WAAD01012719.1:79354-89567 GCA_013389945.1 Fregata magnificens
AGAGGTACAATACTTATTGCTGCATTTTCTTCAGATTTTGAGAAAATAGATTTGGTAACAAAAAAGATCACATCAATTAATCAGAAGTTAGCTGAGGTATCCATGAGGTATCCAGGGAATGAACAGTTATGGTTTTGTGTCTTTGAAACATTTCTTTCCTCATCTGGCTAATCCCAGATTAGTTAGCTGAACAAAGTGAAATGAGGGGGGATATAAAGCCTAAACAACTTCCTGCTGTTGTCCAAATCCCTGTTTCTCTGCTGAGAAAGAAGGAAGAGGTGTGATCCTTATGATTTATTTCTGTGGCCAGTCAGAAACACCATAGAAGTCAATGAAAACCTTTTGTTAGTAAAACCTAGAAGCAAGTTTTCTAAGACACAGAAGAAGGAAGGAATGCAACTTTTGCAAGAAAAGTCATCAGTTGAATCATTTTTGTTGGCATGCGTCTTGGAGCAATATTAATTGGTCTGTCCTGACATGTTTCAAAGATAAATAATTTTACTCTTCCTTTTCTGTTCTAGGAGCCAGTAACTGGTATCACATCCTAGAATCAGGCAAATTGAAGCATGATAAGGCACCTGTGATTAAGCAAAGAGCAGAAAAAAGTGTCATTGTTGTATCATATTGATTAAAATATATCTAATTTACTCAAATATGAAATATGTGCAGAAATATAGAAATTCAATGACCAGTAATGACTTTTGGGTTTTTTTTTCTTCAGGGCGAAGTATCTGCTAAATTAATTTTTAAAATAATACACAGGCTATTTATTGCACAAGATAAAGACATATATACCATTTCACAGAGTTCTTATTTCATTGGATCATTACCTTGTTACTTCTCTTAAAATATTATATATTGAAAAAATGTGTGTAAAGTTCTGTGTATCATAATATACTAGATAAAGTCTCAGAGGTCTCTTTTCTTTGAATAATCTTCTTTAGATTGTACAGAGGAAAGCTGAGTCTCACCTGGCAGAAGAAGCTTGGAACGCTTAAGTATACATTTCTGTCCTGCAAGCATCATCAATAGAATCTGCTTTTGCAGGTTGTTTGCTTCATGATATAATGTACCAAATGGCTTGCTAAAAAATTGGACAAATTCCAGTTGAACAGCCACTATTCAAATTGATAGTGACAGCTGATTCTGAAAAAAAATGTTATTTTCAAATGATTGATATGAACTCAAAGGGGTGTGAAGAACTATAATGTTCATATTGCTCATGAGCTGTTGACAGTTTGGCATATCTCTAATGCTGATTAGAAACAAGCCAGGACACTGCAGTTTGCATTCACGTTAAGCTTACAGACCATATTAAATTATTTGACTCACAGAAACACTCAATATAATAAAACATGCCAAAAATTTCAAAATTGAATGACCTTTGTATCAAGTATCTCAGTATTTATGAGGATAGTATTGGTGATAAAAAGTTAGTAGGAGAATATTAACAGATATTAATTAAACTGAGCAAGTGACCTTGATGATATTCAGTTCTCTAGCAAACCACAGATGTTTTTAGAGATATAATACAAAAAACACCAACTTAAAATGGAACTCAAAAACCTTGTGTACATTGTTCACATTTGACCCGCAAATAGAGAAGCTGGTACTTGAGAATGCTTTTCTGGTGTTTATTTATACATTTCTCATTTCACCTGTGCAAATGTTAATGGTACTAGGATTACTTTTTAAAAGCCCTTTGTCTGACATCCTTTCTCTATGACAGTGCTGGTAGAGGCAACTAAAAGAAAGTGTTAATGTAACTTCTTCAGCAGGCCATTATTTCTCAGTTGGGGTCTGCAAAATGTCAGCATCAGGAAAGGCAGCTCTCACATCCACCCTACAAAAACTGCTGGGATTTCTGTGGCTGAAGGCCACCGTGATGTATTCTTCTAAGATACCTCCTATTTATTAACAGATCACTACCATCATTTCACATTGCCCGTACACACCCCAAAATATGAAGATCACTTTCAACCTGCATCTGAATTCCAGGTTATTCCACTCCTAGCTGCATACCAGAGACACTCAAACATATTTATTTTTCCTAGATGCCAGTTTTTCTAATTCTCAGTTGTATAGGAAAGGAAACACAGAGAAAATGAGATGTTTCCCCAGGCTGAAGAAGGTTCTCCTCCCTCTCTAAGCAACCGGCAGATAGAAACCAGCCCCCAGGAGTCAGATGACAAGCACAAGACCCTGCCACCAGATATTGACAGAGTTCAGGAAGAGAATCACTATCTTGTCTTCTTAGATGTCAAGTCGTGAAGGCAACTGTCTTTCCATCTGCCAAACCTTCCAAAAAATCTGAAGTGTACTTCTGTATCCAGAGAGACAATGAATGGATGCTAGGCTACAGGACAGTAAGCTTGCACACTTTCTGTAGGGAAAAAAAGTAAGTCTGGTGAAGGAAAATGCAAGGGATGGTGGGCTTCTCTGCTTGAACAGAACAAGCCAGTATCATAACCATGTTCTCAATGACCCCAGTGCAAAATTTGCTTTGTATTCATTATCAACTTTAGATTCACCAGTACAGCAAGGTCTGGGTTTTTTTGGTTTTGCTTTTGTTATGAAGCATGAAACATGGACTAATCCCCATGCTGTGAGGCATGGTAGAAGCTGAAACTGACCCACAGATTCAGCAAAAGGGGAAAGTGTTACAGAATAGGAATGTTCATGCACAGATCAAATTCAAGAACTAACACAAAAAGGATAGTAGGCAAGTTATGTTGACCCAGGAGAAAGTTTAACTTGCATTTCCAGTATTTATGCAGCAGGTAGCTCAAGCTCTCACTGACCTTGGCAGTATTATATGGGTAATATGGTCACTAGAGTGAACTGCCACAGAGTATTGTTCAATGTACAGTATTGTGTTTTCCTTTTCAACATTAGCTATTTTATTGCTTCTATGAATATTGTATAATTGAATGAATTTATACTTTTTGCCACTACATACACAATACATATACACAAAATCTTATCTTGGCTGAATTCCTTGACATAATGTCCCTCAGGTAGAATATAAGAGCAGTGGCGAGACACAGCAATCCCAGTTCTTATTAGTACTCTTCCATACTCCACTACCAAAGCGGAGCTTTGAGTGTACAGTGACCTTCTACACAAATAGTTACATCTTGTATGAACAGAACTGACTTTATTAACTTTATTACATTAAGATTCAAAGTACATAACGCTCTCTGTCACTTCAGACTGAACAGTAGATCCAGCTTTAAACGATATGTGAGTAGCAGCACAGCTTTCATGAATTTTGTGGTGCAATATCTCAAAAAGCAGCAGGAACAAACTGTTAGGACAGGAGCAAAGAAATGGTAAGGCCAGACTGTTCCTTTTTGATTCAGTGCCAACACTAATAAAGTCTGTCAGAAATATATTATAGTTTGTATTACAAAATCTTAGATTTATTCGTGCAACGTTATCACTTCTCCACAAGATGAGATCTAAGTACCAAAGAAATAGCTAAAGCCTCTCTTTTCCCTCATTTAATAATTGCCATAATCTCTTTATGACAATGGAAGATAAGTAGTGGTAACAGGCAGGTTAATTCTCTGAGAATGCCTTCATGTTAAATCTAGATGCCTAAATAAATGTTTGGATCTCTCAGATCCCACTGAACCTTTGGTTTAATAGCTGGTGTGCACGTGATAACATTTGCGTCTATTGTCCACCTAGGGTTACCAGTTAAATGTATCACTACACAATGTGTATAGTGGTCCTAAGTCATGTAAACAAACCAAGTCTAATATATTGATGATAGTTGTCATTTACAGCTCTATCAGGTTTATGAGAATAAGTTACAAGATGAATTTATATAAGGCTTCCTGTGTATACAGAGACTAAATGTACATGCAGTGTGTATTTTGTTTCAGCCTAATGCATCTTTTAAAAATTTTTCTTCTAATAAGGTGTGCTTCTTTCAAAAAAGTCCAGTTAACTTACACTTTGCAGGTAATATGGATTTTTTTTTTTGCCTTCTGCAGATTCTTTCATTTTTCAATAAGAAATCACTCTGCAACTTTTTTCAAAACTGAATGAAAACACACAAAAGCTGAAACTAAACACAGAAGACTCGAAGAATGGATGATGACTAAATATACTACAGCTACTCTTATTTGTTGCTAAAAAAGCAACAAGAAAGAAACAGAAGTCTTTTGACTTCCTTGAAGATATGTGATGTACAAAAAAGCAAAATAGGTAATAAAAATGTCACTTTTGTGTTTTCTAATTTTTAATTTTTTTTCTCTTATTTCCCAGGTAGTGGGAATCTTTTCCACAACATTTTGTGCTGAAGTCCTGAGATAATATTTTATAGCCTTATTTTTCTTTTTTTTTCTTTTTTTTTTTAATTTTTACTTATCAAAATAATTTTGGGGTGGGTGGGAACTTAAATTAAGTATGGAAAAGCACATATCCACAACTTTTTAATGTTTTTCAAGTTTTGCTAAAAAGAACACAGTAAGAAACTTTGACATAACTTTTCCCTATGTTGGTTGTTTACACCCTGCTTTCCACAGGATAATAAACCAACCAAATTAAAAAAATAAAAAATCCCCCAAACCTTTTATCTTAATTCATGAATGACACCTTTTTTTTTTTTTTAAAGTGTTTATTTACTTCATCATATTTCCTAGTTGGGGTTTTTGTTTGTTTGTTTGTTTGTTTTGTCTGGTAGTAAAATTGTATTAAGATGAACATTTTTTTCATTCTTATTGAAAACTTAGTTGTTTCTTCTCAAAAGAGTGAAAAAATAAGGCTTTTTTATATTTATTTATATGCATTTTTATAGACTTTTTAAAGTAGAAAAAGGAAAATTGCTTTCTCCTGACCAAAAAAAAAGAGGTTTTGTTGGAGACAATTGAAGAGAACTACTTCAATGGAGACTAGTTGTCTCAAGCTGACAGGTTAAGATTGTTTCTATGTTTGAGTGCATATAGTACATAGCAACATAATATTCCTTTAAATTATTACAAAATATTTATTTTAGTCTGAATGCTTTTGTGCCCTGTTCTTTCATGTGGAATTGTTACAACTAAACACATTAATTGCACATTTGTTTAGGAAGTTACAATAAAAAAGCTTATAAATGATGATCAAAAAAAATGGTATGTTCCTATCTCAAGAAATACTTTTTGAAAATGTAGATCAATTTCACATCAGATAAGATAATAATTTCTTCTTATAACATGATATACAATTTCATAAAAAATTATAGAAAGATAACCAGCTATACAGTGACTCTTCTGTGGTACGGCTTTTCATAGGAAAAAAGAGGTGTTGCTGTTTTAAGGCAATATGAAACATTTTCTTCTCATTGTAATGCAGTTACGTATTACCTAGCTCTTCACCCAAGCACTACTCCACAGTGGGAGCTTTGTGTAGAACTGGAAATGAAGAGGCAAACTGAGACATCCCTAATAGTTCTAATAATTACTGTTCTTTATGTTCTTTGCTGTTGGGTTTATGCCTTGAAGTGTGTCTTTAATAGCTAGACAGATATGGGGGAGATAAGCACTTTCATTAACAACTAGAAGTCCAAACAAATGTACAAATATTTTGCTACATTTTTGAATTTACTGTACTTAAGAGTGCTCTATACTTTAGAGTTTGTGTGCGTGATTTCAGGTGCCTTTATTTTGGAGACTCCAGCTTTAGACAGCTTACCCATACATAAAAAAAGAAACATTCAAAATAGCAAGTTTGTTACTATGAATTAATATTTTAGGGCCATACAGTGCCTGGAGGTACCTGATCCAAAGTCTTGTCTTGAAATAATTGTAGTGGCAGATTTCTGGAGTGCAGAAAGATTCTCTCTTTTGGTGACCTCCTTCAGTCTGGAAACAGACTGCAATTCTTGGAGTCTCCAGAGCATGGGCTACCCTAATTTCTGTACTTGTGGCTGAAACCATAAAACCCTAAAGTACAGTAACAGCATTTTAACTCTTCTTGTAGGGTGTACTATAGTCTTCACACAGGAGGATCACCACTTCCTGAATCATGATTTCACATCTTACATTTGGCTGTTGCTTTTAAAACCCTCCAGATGGAAGAAGATTGTTTTTATGAACTTCATCTCAATAACCAAAATTTTGACACCACTGGTAACTTTGGGCCAAGAACGTTGCATACAAAATTAAGGACTAATTACGACAGACATAGTAACAGCTTCTTATTTGTTGTTACAACTAAAAAAAAAAAAAAAAGTGGGACAACCTAAACACTTACAGTAATAAAACACTGTTATTACATTAGTTTCAGAATTTTTCACTTTATTTATAGCTGGGATCATGCTGTGCATAAGACCCATCTTTTTTCATCACAAAGAAAGACATATTATTTCTAATTTAATGCAAAATGAACCACTTTCTGCTTTCCAGATTTATCTTTCCCTTAGTTATTTATTTCCCAGGCACAAAGATACTAGATCAACAAGTAAGATTTTTCTCATAAATGTTGTGTCTAAATGATAGCTTGTCAGTTTTTCTGAGAAGGGTCAGACTACACATTTGATGATAAGATTTATAAAAAGATTTCTAAAAAGGATTAGTATAAGCTTTTTGTACATAATGGTATATAAGGTTACTTGACTGCTTCTGGAGTGCATCTTTAGTATGTCCTGACTCCATGTTAATGCCTCTAGGCATTGCTTGTTCACTTCATCTACTGTCCTGCAGGGAAACTCAGGCATAGCTTGGATGGAAGCCATTGCATTCTGCAGATGTGAGCTGTGTGCGGCTATAGTTTTTGAACAGTCTAAGTGGAAAATGGAATTATTCAAATATTGTGAAAGCTAATATGCCTAATTGCAGTCATATTACTTATTTAGACATAAATAACAAAATAATTTATAAAGAAATCTCAGCATACCCCTGCTACTGATTGCCACACTAATAGTAAGAAGTAGTTACACTGTCTTCATTGAATTACAAGAAATACGTGTGTAGTTGGGACAAATTTTTGCTCTCTTAAGTGCCCTTGAATATTGCTGAAGTCAAAGGGAATTAGGTATGCAGCCCGATACCCACAGAAAGGAGTTAGGCATGTTAACAGTACTTAAAGAGGAAAACCTTATGGTCTAAATGTCCACAAGATCTGTAGTTTCGAGCTTTATGTAGTCATGCTTCTCAAGGACAATATACAATGATCTCTTCCCTGTCTTAAAAACACAGTTTTTAGAGAACTCTGATTTTCAAAGTAGGCAGTCTTCTTTCTTTCCCTCTGAAAGTTCAAGCAGTTAGCCTGGTCTGAAAACTACAACATCCTAAAAACACTGAACTCTGGACAAAATATGCAGCTAAAGATACTTGTATTGAAAAAAAACAAACTAGGAGGGACTATGTAGGTGCCATCTTCTTTTCTTTACATAAAATTCTGGTTAGAGAATTTGACCTGGTAGAAGACAACCTAGATTCACTGTTTTCCTCAGCTTTAGACAGTACAGACTAACAGCTGCCATCTCCCCAGCCGCAATGCCTTCAGCTGCTCAGCAGCAGGGACCCTAGCTAACCTGCCTTAGTCTAGCAGGGGGGCTCTTGGCCTCATTGTAAGAGTCTCAGCTTTTGATCCTTCTAACAAGTGCATTTCAGTCTTACAGCAAATGTTTATTTGATGAAAAATTGCACAAACTAGCTTGGGGGAGAAATCCAAATCCAAGTCTATCCTTCTGTCAGGTAAGTGCCCTACTAACTGAGCTAGAAAGTTATGGTCTGATGAGTCTTAAATTATTTCTGCACAGTGGCACAGCTTTGAGAGGAAAATTGCCTGAAGCCTAATCATTAGGTAATCTCCTAGGAAATGACAGACTGTTTTTTTAACATCCTAACACAGAGAAGGGCATGGAAGTGTGTGTGAGAGCAGCCTAACACCAGCTTGTTCTGCAAAAGGGTAAGTTGCACTACCACCCCTCAAAATCTTTAAAAGAAAACAGTGACTTTCTGCTTTCCTGTGGAAGGAACAGATTTACATCAAGCCCCATGAAGCTGTATGAATTCCGAGCTAATCTAACAAGTCCTTACAAGGTCTTCCAAGGCAATAAAGTCATCCACAGGAAAGTGAAATTGAAAGCCTCCTCTACGTAACACCTGTGCACGTTTCCAGATAAGATAGCTTAGACATTTAATGCACTGGCTCTGAATAAGAATTGCATTGTGAGGACTCTCAGCTCTCTGCATGAATGGTCCAGGACACTTGGAAACCTAACCTGGATGTAGAGATTCATTTTTTGGAAGATGGATGCCTGAGAGTCAGCTGACGCAGTGCTGAACTTCACAGAGACAAGTGGATAATTTAAAAATGTTGCTAGATGCTAATCTCAGGTGACTTCCTTTTTTGCAAAATCTGGTTCTTCATTTCCTTGGAAGTATTTCCACTTGTTTTTCTAGTCTTCTAACTTGAGTGGGACACTGTATTTATTTAAACTAAAAATATTTTAAAGATATTATTATATAATATTTTATTAGGCATCATATCTACTTACAATAGGTAAATGAATGTATAGGTAGAGTTTCAATTTCCTCTGACTACAAAGTATCAGGATGAAATTAGAGGCAGGAAGAGATAAAGTCTTTGATCTAGTAACAATTTAAGTGCTGTACTTTCAAATCACAGTGTGACTTTGGTCTCTTTTTTCCAAAGGTTACTGTGCATTTTATGTTTTGATAAAGTAGTAGAGTATTTCAAGAGAAACAGAATGTAAGTTAAAAATGTGCTTTTGGGAGAAGAAAATAAAGATCATTAACTACTGTATTGTTTGTTCTATCATCTTTCCAGAATCTATTGCAACTAGGGAATTCATTTCTAGGAGGAGAAAATCTTGCAAGAGGGTTGTCATACTACTATGCACTTGTGAAATATACATTTTGCCTTTTTGTTAGAAATAACATGCATTAATGTTCCTGACTATATGCATATACATACAAGACACACAGATATATAAAAAGAAAGAGACGTTTCATGAATAAAGTTTACAAGTAAAACCGGGAAAAAGAAATCAGAGAAGTGCATTAGAGATAAACTGATGCTGCCTAATTTAGCTCTTACTCTTATAATTACACTAACCGAATTATTTTCAAAGCCTAAAATGAACCAAGAACTTATTTTTTCAGATTCCTTTAGTATTTATGCTCTTTGCATTTTATTTTCTTTTAGGAAGCTTTCCTGGCTAAAACTGGCAAAAAGGTACTTTCTCACATACCTCATCTTATGGGTATGGCCTCACATTTGCCCATGCTTCTAAGATGAGTGTTATCTTGTTGCCTTTTACACTCCCCCCAGAATAATATATAGGTATACTGTTTGGAAAGTGCTCCTTCATTCAACTTTAAGAATGCCACACAAAAGCAATGAAGTTCTCTCTTAATCATTTACCCTGAAAACATTTTGCATACAAAAGCCAGTAAGGAAAAAAGAATAAAAAATGTAAATTTACAAAATATGAAATAGAAAATAGTTAGCCAGACCTAAGCCCCCAAAAAAACCCCAAAAACCAACCAACCAACCAACCAAAGCCCCAAAAAACCCAACCTACCCTTGAGCTGCTTATACCAAGGTTTAATTTGAAAATATTTATTTTTCTTTCTTTTTTTGTACCTTGCTGACAGACTGAACAGGCTTGCCAAATGCAGAAGATAAGGTTTAGGTTTGATGTATGTTCAAAATGTCCTCTATGTCAGGTTCGATTTAAAGGAGGTAATTTTAGGCTGAAAATCATAGTGGGGAAGGCATTGCTGGTTTTGTTCTTTGAATATAGTTATTCCCTTTTATAATGGTTTCTGGTGATTCACTTAAATGCAAACACCTCCCTCCAGGATCATTAATACTAACTTATCCAAGAAGCAGTTTTGACCTTTTCTTCTTGGTTTAGATATTATTGCAATTACTACAGTGTCTTTCCAGCTATGTGAAGGTATTTCTTGAGAGTTATTCAAATATTATTAATCTGTTAATCTGCTAAAACTACAATATAATTTCATAATTGTTAAGGCAACAGTCAGCTCTTAGCATGAAAAATTTCCCTATAATAAGTTTTAATATTAAATAAACATAAACGACAACCATACTTCAAGCAAACACAGGAAACGTGCCTGCTGCTCATTACTGATTTGCAAATGAGACAAGATATAACATCATAAATATCATCATAGATATCAGTCCTTTATGGTAACGAAAGGCTAGAATTCCCTGGGGATGGCCAGAG